>CAJQZN010037344.1:0-36117 GCA_907164685.1 Colias eurytheme | reverse complement strand
GTGGTAACTTCCCCGGACGAGCTACAGCCCGGTCGTGCTACATACAAGGATGAAATGTATGCAGCTGTAGCTCTACCACTGTTAAGAAAAACGCCAGAGCCTCGTTCGTTGATCAGCAGGGTGCACCACGGGCAGGTGAGGTTGGCTTTGGCCGAAAGATGTTAGTCAGCCATGACACCCCGAAACGTACGTACAAGAATTTGTGCATGCTACGGTAATTTATATGCACATTTTGAATATTACTACAACATATTCTAGAACATGCTCCAACTTATATTTACGAGTGCATTTTAAATGCTTATAGGCTAAATTTGAGCATGCTACGATTTATACGTGCATGGAAAAGCTCGTATGACGTATGTGTATGCTACGAACTTCTAATCGCTACGTATTGGCTACGAAATTAGAGCATGCTACGACTAATAGGTGCATCGAAAAGCTCGTATGGCGTACGTGTATGCGCTACCACGTACAAGCTACGAACATCTAATCGCTACGTAGCGTAGTAGGTAAAAGCTCTACGACATGTAAATTTGGGTTCACGATATTTATTTACCGTATAAATTCAGTGACAAGCGTTCAATTCGAGCCGACCTCGGCCGTCGTTTTGAATTAATTAAAATTCGCACTTTTCCTGTTTGCGAGGCGTGTGATATTTCGTATTAGTAAGGGACGCTTGAACAACAAAATGTTATGTTATGTCTGTTTGTGACAGGGCTTTAACGATTCGATATTTGATAATTAATTGATTGGGGGAAGTATCGAGTTAGCTACGCTTAAGCGTTAATTTACTGTTGTTTCTTTGAGTATTAGGGACCCATTTACTGATATTTGAATGTGCTTTTTGTAAATTTCGATTAAATGGTTGACCCAAATCCTGGAATCACACAACTTATGATGTTTTTATATTTTTCACTGCATTTTTGGAAAACTTTACCTAAAATAAATTATAAGATACATTCATTTCGTACAATATTGAAATAATATTTATGAAGTTTAATTATGTATTACTACGAAAAAGTTGTATGCATTGTACATGGAAACTAAAATAAGCAAGCCAAATGGTAGCTGGCTCTGAATTTTATTATTTCCTCAAAACTTTATTTTAAACATTAGGTTTACATCGTTCAATCATTTATCTGAATTGATACGATATAAAGATAGGTAGACAGACATTTTGAATAAAAATATTAGAATATAATAAATTACTTGAATAGTATTTCAAATTCAAGATAAATTATTATTTTATGTTTTAGTGCTTGTATTCTCGAGTGTATATTGAATAAAATTTTATTCAATTTTCATATTCTTAATAGTATTTATTATGTGTCTATTGGGAATAGATTTCAGAGAATTGGCAAAAATTATAAAAACTAGAAGCCTTAATTTATACAAATTGAGTAAATAAAAGCAGACTCATTGACATAAATCTGGGATGACTTAGGGCCGATTTTTCAATGATTGGATAAAACTTATCCATCCAATAAACACGATAGTATTAAAATGTCACGTAAACTGTCAAATACGGGCAATTAGAATACGTTTTTAAAATGGTAGTTTTATACATTATTCGACGAATAAATTATCCAAGCATTGAAAAATCGGCCCTTAAAGTATAAAAGCTTATAAAATAAATTTAACTGTTTTAAAAGAAACGGAAGACTTGCATAATAGTGACATTTTAACGATTAATTTAACAATTAATAGCGAATACCTCATTGCAACAGCAACTTAAATTATTTTATAAGTTGTTTGTTTTTATAAGTCGGGTATTTGTCGTAGAAAACGATATTTATGGTTAAAAACACTTGCTTTAACGGCGCATCCACCCAAAGTGCATCTTGGCTTGCGCCACAAAAGTCAAAAGACTTGTAAAAATAAAAATAACAAAAAAAAGTCTACCCGAACGGTACCGGGTTGAACATTTGTGTTACTTTTCTTGTCGTCGACAAAGCCGTAGAATTTAGCAACAGAACCGATTGACGTGATTTATTTCATAACATTTAAGGCAATTTATCATTGGGAAAATAAATATATATTCGACGGAAAGCATTCTATTTTATTTACTATTGCAATTCTTTAACTAAATATAACGGGTAACTATATATTTTTAGCGATATTCCATAAGAAATAGTTTAGAACGTTATCTCTTATTAATAATTTTGAAGAAATTTAATTACATCACATTTTCTAGAAGCTTCCAGCGAACTGATAGCGAATTATCTTTCTATACCAGTAAATATTTATACTAAGTTTCACGGCTCAGAGCGCCTGATATGTTTTCTTTAAACCTAATAAGTAATAACTTGCCCAAGTAAAATATCTCAGATAAGGTTAGTGGAGCCTACTTTTAGACGAAGGTCTTATCACTACATAGTATAAAACAAAGTCGCTTTCTCTGTCCTATGTCCCTATGTATGCTTAAATCTTTAAAACTACGTAACGGATTTTGATGCAGATTTCTTTAGTGATCCAAGAAGGTTTTAGTATTTAATTTATAATATTATAATTTAGATAAAGCGGGCGAAGCCACGGGCGATAAGCTAGTTTTAGATAAATGTATCGGTTTCTTTGGTTTTGTTTTTCGTTGATTAATTTTGTGGTTGGAGATTTCGAAGCGTTGAAAGCGGCTTCAATTCGGTAATGTATGAGGATTTTTTTCCAAACATTTGCTTTAGTTTCTCTTCTATTGTACTGATGAATTGCGAACATAAAACCTTTTAAAGCTCAACAATTTTCTTTTATTTCTCGCCTTGTATTGATTTTCTAGACACACGTGTAAAGAAAATTCAACCCCTACTTATAATATAGTTGAGAACATGCTGTTCTGTTTCGAAAAGCATATTATTTTGTGAGTATAATTTGAAGTCGTTGGCTGATTTACAGCGAAATATTAATATAGCATGTGGTTATTTTTAAAGGTTATTCCGTATAAATTGTAATTTGTGTCGTTAAAAATAATATTTTACTATTCAGTTTTATTTCTAACGAGCTCATATGCGGTTTGTGGCGAGCGATTCGGATGCAGTGGTAAATATTTTCACACACTCCCATTGTTTTGACAAAAAGTCAAGTTTTGTTATTTACCTATTGTCTTTATTGTTCATTTGCTTAATTCATTAACAAACATAAAAACATAAAATTTATATAACGACCAAGGTACTTTGCTGATCTTTTGCAACTTATTTCTTATGCAAAAAGCTGTATATTTTATTCTAATGTAGAATGTTAGTTTTGAAATCAAATGAAGCATAAACCTGTCTCCAAGGTACCACTGTCTTAATTATGTACACTCACAAAATACACATTTATTCACATTAATCAGATTACGAATATCATTCATAATTTTTTTTAACGATGAGATATTTTTAAAGCTATGAACAACCTCTGCAAATAAAATTTTATTTTAAGATCAACGCACATTCTACTTTCTATGAATCCACACGACAATCATCCGACGGCATATACCTACCTATATCTGAGGTTTTTTTCTTGCTAGATTAATGTGATCTGTGAATGTGATATCTATATATAAACAATATTTAAAAAAATTATAGACTAAATGACTTAAAACAAAAAAATCCTCTTTCAAGTTCAAAATATCTTTCGAATTTCTTATTTTGATTCAAGGGATAAGTAGAATTAATTTAAATACGACAATAAGTTTTCGTTGTTAACTAGGTAGGTATCATATTGTGACTTGTGAGTACCTACAAAAAAAAAACTAGGTTCGATGATAGTTCTAGGAGTCAGGCAGATTTGAATATTTCAATAATAAGAATTCTATTAGTTGATTTTCGTAGTGTAAATAAATTATAAAAGCTACAGATTTTATTCTACAGTTTGTCTACCCGAAACTTCTCAATTTTTTTTTATTAATTATAATTTATAATAATTATTGTACTTAATCGCTTCAAAAAAATGTAGCAATGAACAATTTTCGTATTTTATCACTATCAAGATAATAATAATTTACAATTATATTTTGCGCATATTTTTATATAATGCACGTAGGTACGTTTAAAAGCAGTCTATAAAAATAATTCATTTTCCTTTTGAAAGGAAAATTCATATCGTAAATTTGCACACACACACACACACAAGTTGCAAAGGAGTTAATTTCGACAACAATAAATTAAGTACTTATTGAATCTCACCTGGCCGCTCCTCTCAAAGCCGTCTCGTAAAAGTTGTCATTATTTCATTATTTGAACATGTTCGTCGTAATTACCCCACTTCGGTGATGTGCCACATCCTACACAAAACACAACAATCCAATGACGAACAGTTCGATAAACTTATAATTTGTTTTTTGAATTATACGTCGATATATTATGCACGGGAGGAGGCGGCGTGGACACGTGCGCTCGGCGCGAAGGTTCGGTTCGGACTGAGCGATGGGTGGCGCCAGGCGCTCGTGGACCGTGCGCGCGAAAACAGTAGATTTCATTTTCACTCCTGCGGGTTTGCAAAAATTTCGTTCTGCACACGTTTTTTGTAGCTAAATAATTGTTCTTTTAGTTCGCGCGTGTTTGCGTTCAGCGTATAATGCCTAATGGTACATGCGGGGATATATCTTCTATGGCGAAAATTGCTTGAGCTTACTGCTTACATAATATAGGTATGGTTGGCGTGATTTTCTATAGACGTACCTGATATGGCTTGGTTTTGGCGGCAAAATTGAATGATAAGTATGTTTGATTGTGAGTTACTTTTTAAATAGGTATCAGCGAAATTTTGTTAATGTTGTCACAACTAATTCATTTAACATAATTATGCGAAAGTTTTATTAAAATAAAATTGCGCTTCAAGTTAAATATGATCTAGTATGCATGTCACAGGACTGAGTTAGCTTTTCGAGGAATACTGTATATATTTTTAGTGAAACTTTTTCTCAGTACTGGTTTGAATATCTGTTTTAAAATTATTAGATATCTCGTTGTAGGGACTTTATTACATTAGACTGTATTTTCCAGATTTTCTCTTTCATATCTAAATTAGTTCTGAAGCTTTGCAAAGACAAAATTACATTTTCTGTATTCGAAGAAAAATAATATATTTGTTTTGTAGTACAAAATCTCAGTACTGAAGAAACATAGACAAGAAGCATAGTTTTTGAAACCATTAACATTAAAAAAAAACCTTAAAATAGGTAAACAAAAAAATTGTAACTAGGTAGGTAGTTCGTTTTGTAATAAAAAAGGGAGGTAGTAATAAGTTTTCAGTCTACGATGCAACTTCAATTTGTGTGAAACGGAACAGTATTGTCCCGGATTGATTAAATAGCAAACTAACCCGACTTAATTAAGCGCAGCCGGGGCAGATAACTAGTGTTGTCAAATCACAACTACACAATACAGGTAGTAATTTGATATTTCGTTTTATAGCATTCAAATGCTTTATAAATATAATTTTTTAAAGAATAAAAAAAATACGATCACTACGCGGGATTCGACCACGCGTCTATAAATTTATATACCGGTGAGTAAATTTATAAGTATAAATTTGAAATTGTTTTGTTAACAAAGCGCAAATTATTTGTGTATGTATATAATAATGTAAGCTGCATATATGTAGGTATAGTATATAATAAAATATTATTCTGGCACTTTTATTTATTTTGCACCACCATGTTATTGACTCATTTATTTTCCTCGTCTTTTCTGGGTTGCCTGGTAGAGATCGCTGCCAGCGATAAGGCCGCCTACTGTACATTGCTATATTATATTTTTAAGTTTGTAAAATGTATTCTATAAGGTGTACAATAAAGTATTTTTCATTCATTCATTCATTCATTTCATTCATTCAAAGTAACAGTTGGATCACAGTTACAGTTATTTAACAGTTACAGTTATATCACAGTTCCAGTTATATCACAGTTCCATTTATATCACAGTTACAATAATATCACAGTAACAGTTATAGCCTATAGGTTAGCAGGTAATTATTGCTTTTCAACTTTCTGCAATATTAGGCGATGGATTGAGTGGAAATAGGTTGGAATGTTCGTTAACCGTTGAAAAGTTGAACATTCTTTGTTTATACAGCGTTCGTGGAGTACTTATAGTGTGAATAAATTGATAACGGTTGGTTGTTGATTACATTTTCAACCGACTTCAAAAGGAAGAAGTTTTCAATTCGACTGTATTTTTGTTTGTTTGTAACCTTGCTTTAGACTGAGTGAACCGATTGTGATGATTCTTTTTCCATATGAAAACCTTTCGGTTGGTCTCATGTCTTATTCATTTTTGATCATTTTAAAGCGATTAGTTTTGTTTTTCGTTACAAAATTATGTATTAGGTATTCTATACAATTAACAAAGATAAATAAATGTACACATACTCATAGCCCAATAAAATGTTTAACCTTCTTTCACTAAACGCGAATATTTTTCAAAAACTTGAAAGCGTAGTTGAATGTTTTCCCAACGCTTGTTTACTAAAATGCAACCGTAATCACTCCACTAGACCAATAAGTTGATGGACCAAATAACAGGGTTTTTTATAACAGGCCAGAATGTGAGGCCAGTAGCAGAATAGTTGTTTCACGGTTTGATCCTATTTTTGTTGCGTTGCGATTTTTGGATTGTCCACGTTTTTTATTTTAGTATTTTAGTACAATGTAAGGTATTAGATGACTAATACCATTGTACTATTTACATTTATTTATAAAATAGCTGCGCTCCGCGGTTTCACCCGCGTGTCTCCGCTTCTGTTGGTCTAAGTGGGATGATATACAAACAAATAAATAAACAAAATCTTCAGCTTTATAATATTAGTACAGATTAATTCTAACGCCATCATGCAGGTTTGAATTGAAGGATAAAATAAATTTTCTAGACATAATACGCATTCATAATAAATAAAGTCTAAATACCTATAATTATATCATACAGCTTTTTTTAAATATTTAACCACTAGCTTGCCGCTCGCGCGATTCCACCTAGGTAGTCAACTATGACACCTATTTCTCAGGTTTCAAGCTACACCAAATATCATCCAAATCGGTTTACTTATCGGTTTAAGTGTGACTGACATACAGACAGAGTTACTTTCACATTTTTAATTTATATTGGCTTAAACAATACAAATAATCAATTTACAAATATATAATCCCTAATTTAATATAAGTGTTATAGGCAAACTCCGAAGCTCCGGCGCTCCTAGGTTGGACTGGTCAATCCTCAGGTCAGACTGAATGACTTAGTCAAAGCCCAAACAAATGTAAATTTTCGGCCTTTGACTAAACAATTTTCGTCAAACCTGGGAGAGACTAATTTGGTCAGGCAAACGTCAAAACACAATTTTATTAAATCGGGGTTTGACGATATAGGTATGAAGTGTCTTATCTTCGTATATTTGGAAGCATTTTATCATTTAAGCAGCTTTCAAGTCTTAAGAACCGCTTAACTCTGCCAGTTCTGACACCTGATTGGTCAGCTTACGTGATTTTCACTTTTATATTTGAGATGCTTTGAGAGAATGCCGTGTGGCATTAGGCCCGCCTTTTGTACGATGTGCAATAAAGTATTAAATAAATAAATAAATGCTTTGGAATATACGGAGGTTAGTTTGTATAAGATTAAGTATAAAAAAATAACATTTTTAAAATTTTGATGTTTATTGTTTTAATAATTTCTTAAGTAATTGAACGACATTTAACGGTCTAGTCTCGTTGATGAAAAATGCGTCGACGACCCATTCCTAGTCGGAACACCGCGGTCCGCGAGAGACATTATGAACCTGTTTAAACATGTTCAGATCAACGTTTGACCGAGAATTGCAGTCGCTTCTAGGATTGACTAGGCCAAAACCGAAACAGAATAATTTACTTTCGACGTTTGACTGAAAAGTTAGGAGCTCCTGGGTTTGACTAAAAATACTTCAGGCAAAGGGCGAAATTGAAATGTATTTCGGGGATTGCCTGATGGCTTTGGCCAAACCTAGGATAAACCAGTCCTTCCGCGAAGAGACTGTGTATCGGACTTTGACTATAACATAAGTACAGACTAAGATGGGGACAATATCTTACGAGCAAAGGCAAATTAAATAATCAAACCGTGTCACCCTTTGACAAGAACCTTTAACAAGATATCTCCTGTAATTATTTGCCTACCCTCGTTTCAAATATTTACAAACTTAGCTATTTTATTCTGTTGACTGGTACTTAAAGGCATTTTCTTATATTAAATTTAGCGAATAATGAATTTTATAAGATTTTGTCTCTCTCATCTCGATTATTTGTGGAACTAGTTATACAGTGTACTTGTTATTCGCCCCGGCTACCCTCGCGTATTTGTTTTTATGAGCTGATTCACATTTTCAACAATTTTTCAAGCGGAGACAAATCCAACGAGAAATGTAATATGTAATATTTAAATAAATCCAAAGATATGTTATATAAATCACCTGTGCATTTCGTATACTACTTGATAGTTGTTTTAAAAAATATTGTATACTAGCTGTGCCTTCTTTTTATCCGCATTCCTCCGCGCCTGTTAGTCTTAGCGTGATGATATATAGCCCATAACCATCCTCGATAAATGGGCTATCTCACATCGAAAGAATTTTTCAAATCAGACCAGTAGTTCCTGAGATTAGCGCGTTCAAACAAACAAACTCTTCAGCTTTATAATATTATATATATAGTAATAGATTTTATTTAAGCGCTGAATAGAACTTGGCTCTATATAATAGTGGTTGTCCTATCTCTACAAAATGGTAGCGCTGTACAATACAAGAGCTCAACCTGACTTTATGTCGCTTGTCAAAAGACACTGCTTACAATGTTATTTGTTCGTAGCTCTGTTAGTTGCAAGGCGCTACTAAATTGTCTCTATTTATAAGAAAGTCCCTATTTAGCTCTATATTTGGCGTGCTCTGGTAACGAAAATGGTATTTACTGTCTCTACCTTGATGTAAGAGGTATTTATTGTTAATCGTCTCTACCTAATTGTTCAGATTTAAAGCATTTTGTTTTACTAACAAGTGTGTATCAGTAATATTTAATGTTTATTCAAAACTGTCTATTTACCTATTACTTAGCTCTATGTTGACTTGCCGCAAGGCATTAGTAACGTTAACGCTATTTTAAGTTGACTCTTCGTAACTACATAACCATAAGCTGAAAATCTTTGTATGTACATAATATTATGTTTACAATAAAATAGTTTTAGGTTAACTGCTGAACAGAATTTAATGATTTTTACTTTATAGTATTTGACTCCGCTTGTATAAAATATATAAAAAAGAGTGAGTGTGCCGGGCACACGTGTCAGAAGTGAAACTTCTTTGGCAAGATTCAAAGATACCAAAATCGTTGCCTTACTCTATGATGAGACGGTATTGCCATGACGCGACCTTGAAATTTTACTCTCAACGCGCCTAGAAGTTTAGAGCAGAGAGCAGTTAGCTATTTATAAATAGACTCTATTAGATTTAAGTCGTCTCTAGTCTCTACTAAGCTCTATGTTTTGCCTCAAGGCATTGGCAACAGTGACGATGTTTCGTGTAAGTTGTCTCTACAAATTCAATGTTCGGTGTGTTAAATCGGTGTTAAATCTATGCTATTTATATTATTGTCTCTATCTTCGTATTATCATACAGTATTGAAAGTCTAATTACATACAGTTTGTTGGAATACACTCATATTAGTATTTTATATTCTAGCCCTTTTACTAAACGATATAATAGAAGCATAATCAGAAATGTTGTAAATATATCAGAGTCTAAATAAATAACATTAATATCTAATATAATGATTTTATTTAAACACGAATAAGCAATATTATTTCGTTTGAGTTCTATGACAGTTTAATTAAAAATATATAAAAATACTTTTCACATAATATAAAAAACATCAGAAAATAAAATAACGAATTTATAATGAGCGTGATAATTTCGCGCCAATATAATATTTCTCGGTAAAAATAATTTTCCGAGAAACATCGTTAAAAATCTAACTTATAAGTCAACAAACAGGGATTATACGCGAAACGCTTCTAGTGTGAAATTAATTTATAACTTTATACATTGTGTCGAAAATTTCATATCAAACTCTAATATTTATCCGAGCTTTAAAAGTAAATACATAGTATAAAGAGAACAAGTACGTTATCTTCGAACAAAGGTACATCGCGCCGTTTGTATGTAGGCGGAACGCTTGGCCACGCACCCCGTTCATGTACGTCGCAAGCTTGACGCACGCACACAACGCCACTCGGTTCCTTCTCATGGACCGGTCTCGTGAGGGACGCGCCATTGCTGTGAGCGGTCGGTGTTTGTTTATACAATTAAGGGCCGATTTTTCAATCCTTGGTTAAAAATTATCCATCCAATAAAGTATTACAGGAACATATTAAAATGTCATCTGTAAACTGTCAAATACGGGCAAGTAGAATACATTTTTGTAATGGTAGTTTAATACGTTATTCGACGAATTAGTTTTAACCAAGCATTGAAAAATCGGCCCTAATTAAAATATCATTGTGACAAATGACAACACTGTGTCTCTCGAGTTTAGGTACCGTGCGCTCCTATACGCCGGGAGTCGGCCTACTTGTCTCTTTATACTATGGTAAATATGAGTACTTAAAGCGAGTATATAATTAACTAATGAAGAAACTTCTATGAAACGTTTGCGAATAAAATGTATGTATTTCATGAAGTTTGTTTATAGAGTTGTTTTAGAATATTGTTCAAGCTTAATCACAAACATGTACATATTTATTTACGTACAAGTTATTACGAATGTAACAAACAATAAATGTTGTTTTATTGCGAAAATGTGAATATTGTAGTAACAAAATTTCTTATTTATGTAAATTAATGTATACATAGGTCTGTAGTAAATAACTATCTGATTAAAGTTTAAACACATAGTTATCAGTAGGTACATAGTTTCTAAACACTCGATATTGATTCGTATTACAGAAATTATTTTGTGACTAGATTTCCGCCCGCGGCTTCGCCCGCGTTTTCAAAGAATAACCCGAACCTACATACCAAATTTCATTGTAATCGGTTCAGTAGTATTTGCGTGATAGAGTGACAAACATCCATCCTCACAAACCTTCGCATTTATAATATTAGTAGGATAAACGCTTAATTGTATTACCAAAAAAAATCTTTAAAATGCCTGTTAAAAAGTGTAATCTACCAAAAAAGAACAAACAAACAATGTTGCATAGTTTGTACGCGAAATGTCCAAGAAAATTTGTTAAAAATTTAAAAGGAAACGGTTCAACAATTCCAAGATTAATGTGTTACATCGAGCCTCCATAAGCAAAGCCGTGTGAAATTGTACATTTCCAAAGCCTAATCCAGATTAAACTTCGTAAAAGTAAATGGTTCGAATAAAAATATAAAAGCAATTTCACCGGGCTCTTGTTTCCTACTCATATTATTTGATGTTCCTTAACGGCTCTCCATTTTGTTATTAAGCCATTTTTTTAAAGAAATTGCTGGATTGTGAGAAGATCTTTGTTGAATGGACTGAAGTGGTAGTTTAGCATGAGGTCTGGGAATGCTAACGTTTTAGTTAAGTTTTGAAGTGAAGTGAATTACTTTTGTTATGTTCTTGAATTTATTGAAAATTATTTTATACTAGCGGTCCGCCCCGGCTTCGCCCGTGGTACATATTTATGTTTTCTCTACATAAGAACCATCCTGGTACTTCAAGGAATATAATAAAAAAAGAATTATCGAAATCGGTCCACCCGTTCTCGAGTTATGCGCTTACCAACACATTTTGCGATTCATTTTTATATATAAGATTATGCAAACTGGAGGTTATTACGGTTTAACAATAACAATGATTACGTTCGAAATTTGGAATGAAAATATATTTTATATCAAACTAAGGCTATTTTGTCCGTAGTTGTATACAGGGTGTCTCACCGTCGGTATTCTAAGCTCAATGGAGGTTATAGTTTTGCATACGCTGAGTACGTAAAAAATACTTATACAGATGCATTTTTTTTTCAAATAGGTGAATTATATAAACAAACTTTTTTGTAAATGGTTATTATTATTGATTAATAACAATAAATTATTATTATTATTAACAAAAAACAATTTGTTTTACATTACTTATATTATATTTATATACTGTTTATTCGTATTTATTTAGGTACTCGGATCGTAACTTCGGTGTGCCGAATTTGGGTGTCTTGAGTATCGTTAGAATTGTTTCATTTGAAATGGAAGTTTGGCATTTGTCGTCGAGCAGTTGTGGCTTTGGTTTTTGAATAATTTTGAATATTTTTAGAAAGTTGTAGCTTTGTAAGCCATTGAAAGAAGAAAAACAATGTCGAGGATGATGTAAAGTTTAACTGTATTTAGGTTACATTTATATTTCAAGCAGCAAAGTAATTAAAATAAATCTATTAATAATCTTCTGTAAACTAGCTTCCGCCCGCGACTCCGTCCGCGCGGATGTCGGTCTTCGCGTGGATGGTTTATCAACGTATGTACGTAGGTACTTAAAATAATATTTACTTTAAGTAATGCTAACCAGTTTTAATTATTTTTATCGATAATGTATGATATCCTCATTTTTATTTTGATTAAAGTTTCAACTGAAAATTTCACATTAAGTAAATTTATGAAAAACTTTCTTAAATTTATTTAGATAAGGTATAAAGAAGACTTAAAATTGTTAGCATATTTGTGAGAATTTTAAATGAACTAGACAATAGAATTTTTAATATTAATAAGATACAAGTCTTTTATTATTTAAAGGAAAACTTAGGGCGTTGTACAGAAAACAGTTATTTTATATTAATAAAAGATTACTAATAATAACTATAGAGCAGGTAGTCCTGATACTGTCCAGGTTGAAACACCGAATTATAAAAGTAAGTAATTCTAATATTTTCATTTTTTATTTTTGTGTCAGAATTTCTTTCAAAACATCTAGAATTATTGTACTTCAATTTATTTAAACTTTAAAGTTTAAACAAGCATTCGATTTACACCAAAATTATTACATTTTCAGCACAGATAATATAAATACTATACTAGTATTTTGCAGTAAATAATAAACTAAACAATAGACATAAATACATACAAAATGCAAACATTACCGTCCAACAGGAACTAATTTAGTGATTATACATATTTGGTACGTACATCTAAATGAACATTAGGTATATTATAACACGGTCCATGAATTCGTGTTTAACAATTAAAATCTAGAACCTTTGTTCATTGTCCAGTGAAATAGCGATCTCCGGGAGCAGATGTAATTTACATATCACATATTTTTGACTAGCTTCTTCATGTGACTTCGTTCGCGTGAACTTTATGATGTAGAAGAGGAGGTTCTCTAATCAACGAGCATTTTTATTGAATAGGACTTTTTAACAAATATGATATTATGTATGCCTTTTTATTTCATTGTCATCTTTGGGGGGACAAAAACAAAAACCTTTCTAAGGGCGGCCGTACACGGACTGCTCGAGCAGTTAACAGCTGTGCGACGTACACGGACTGCTCGAGCGGTCGGTCGGTGTACGGCAGTGAATGAATGTCAATAGATCACCGCGCGATCGAAGCTTCAAGCCGTCGGTCTCATACTTAAATTTACGTTGCACGAAACATTATTACAGGTTCAAATTCGAATTTTTTAAGGTTGTGAGTTGACAAGTCCATATCTAAGTCAGTTTTTGTTTTTGAAATACTTCGTCTTTGGCAATGGGATATTTTTTGGGAAGGTTCGAATTAAGGATTGGGCTTAATGGTACGGCTCCGGTTTTTCCACTTTTCCTTATATTTTTTATCGGGTGTGACGCCTTGAAATTACAATTTAGAAAATTTTACTTATTGAATTTTTTTATGCTTGGTTTTACATAACTTGAAATGTTATTTTACACAATATTTCGAGTCGTAGCTGTCACTTTTTCTCTTTTTCTCTATAATTTTAGAAGGTATAACGTTATTATTATCGTTACTACTGCACTGTACCAAAATTTCCTCAATTTTGGTGCAGTGCAAAGTCAGTGATACTTGTAAACAAACATACAAACTTACTAGGTACCTTCATGTAACCCACGGCCCCTTCTACGGAGGCCGTGGGTGCGAGATTTCCCCACTTAAAAAATAAAAAAAGGTACCTACCTTCATGTACGTTTGATATTGTAAACTTTCTGCAGCAACTCTTATTCGGTAATTTCATTTGTACAAGTTAATTCGCGGTTCCATATGGATGTATCTTATCATACATTAGCATGATATATCCAAGTAAATATACGTTCCTCTTAATCTCACAGACAGTGTAATTTACATCGAACACGGCTTTGAATAGCGATTAATTCTAAGTGCTTAACCTCAATACGGAATTACCGCTTCTCGGTAAAGGGCAAATCAAAGGCGTATTTATTGTGTTTTATACGACAGTTTGTGTTGTTTTCTTTGCTGGAGGGAGATTGGATTTATGGACATTATGATGAAGTCATAGGTGAGGTAAAGGTGAAATAACTTGTATATTGTTAAGTGTATGAGTTAATAGATTAATTACTAACTGTTCCGGTAAAGGTCTTTCTGTCATTCGATTATCACTTAGGATTATGGAAAATAGATAATTTGATTCTCTGACCTACCGATATGCACACAAAATCTCATGAGAATCGGTCAAGCCGTTTCGGAAGAGTTCAACTTCAAACACCGCGACACGAAAAAAATCTTATAATATTATTATAACCGCGATACGTAAGGCAGAACTGTAAAAAAAAGTATTTTATTTTATATAATTTGTAAACACCAGTTCTAGAATAGTTTTTCCTTTATCTAAACTGTACTAATGCAACAACATAAGACTATTATAGTTTATACTGCGACAACGAAAACTCATTTAACTTACCGTAGTGTGGAAAAGTTATTTTATATAAAGCTATGTGTACGTAATCGCTAACATTTATTTAATTTTGTATTTTCTCGTGTTTCATTTTGTTGTTTTAATAATTTAAGCTGAAAGATTTAGGCTTTCCTATTTAAAGTTGAAAAAGATTCTATCTAACATTCGTTAGAGCTTCTTTGGGGTCACAAATCAAATCTATTACTAATATTATAAAGAGGAAAGGTATGTATGTATGTATGTATGGTTTTCTCGCATAAACTACTGGACCGATTTTGATGAAATTTGGCACAGATAATCTTTAGACCCTGAGAAAGAACATAGGCTACCTTTTATTGCGAAATATGTACCACGGGCGAAGCCGGGGCGGACCGCTAGTAAATAATATTTTGATTTTAAAATCTTATGCTATCTTTTATATCTTATTCTATCTGTTTATAAATATCTACATGGTATTCATATCAACGCTGCTCGAAGAAATCGGTATTTACCTGAACCAAAACATTCATGTGAGGTTGTTGAGGTGGGTAGTATCTATACTGATTTCCCCACTTGAAAAAAAAGGGTAGTATCTATACTAATATTATAAAGCTGAAGAGTTTATTTGTTCTCTCTCACGAACTACTGATCCGATTTGAAAAATTCTTTCAGTGTTAGATAGCCCATTTATCGAGGAAGGCTAAAGGCTGTATACTGATTACGCAGACACCAACAGGAGCGGAGTACTGCGGGTAAAACCGCAGGTCACACACAGCTAGTCTATTCATATAAGTATGAGCAGTCTTATAGCAACATAGAGATTATAAATATAATCCCGTTTCAATTACATGTTCAAGAAATCCGAATTAGTTAATGTGCTCATAGATTGAAAGAAAGAAAGAAAGAAACCATTTATTCCAACACACACAACACATATAAAATAGCATTGTAAATTTTAAATAATATGTAATAGAAAACATAAATATATGTGTGGTTGCATGCGCTAAAAAAGGAAGCCACTCAGGATACCTGAGGCATAATACCTCAGCACTGTTTTTCAGTGACCCCTTATGACATCCAGAATGTCAGCTGCTTTCTTTTACGGTTTTTACGGTTTTTATTCTTTTATGGTAACTGTGATAAAGAGTATCCATACTCTGCCCTAATTTAATCAATAGGATGTACTTAAAACACATTCTTCCCTGTCACCTAACAGAAAAATAAAATCAATGTGTAACATTAAACTTAATTCAACCAAGTCGACCCGTTTCACATGTTTTCCTCATTTTTAACCAAGGCACACGACACAATCCCCAAACAATGAAGGAAACTCGACTAGATAATCGCGTCCATTCTTCGAATTTAAACAATTGACTCCACAAAGCTCCGACAGTAATTATATCTGGTTATTGCTGGCTGGTTGTATTGTTACTGTGAATTCACAATGGGACTTGTACGGGCGACGTAAATGTGTTTTGTGATCTAAGTGTGCAGGTGATAGCGGATTTTAAGCTATTGCATAGCTTCTATCGCGGGCCTTGAGCGCGGGGACCGAATCGAGAAATTCCGTAACGAAAAAACCTCACGCTCCCCACTCCGACGGCACACGGCTTGAAGGAATGCTATGCAATAGCTTTTCCGCGGCAGTCCCCGAGTGCCACACGTCTTTTTATCTTTGTTAGAAGTAGATATCATGCCATAAGCATGCCCTCGATCAGAGAAGTCGTGAGGAAACTTAGTTGTGAAAACGCATGACTTTATTATGTACGTTGTAAAAACTAAAGCTTTTTCGACACATGAACTTGATATGTGAAAAAAAATTGGTTGTCTGTAAAGTCGGTTTACTGGCGATAGTTGAACGTGACAACGTCCGATTGTGCTTCTTTGTCGCTCGTTCCGCGCTCTTGCTTGCACTTCAAGTCTTTACATGGAACGCCTCAGAGCGAGGTAACGCCGCATGAGTCATATTTTTTCATGCGTGCAGCCGGCTCTATCGACTGACTGAATCTACCTACTTGAAACCTTAACTAAAACAAAATACAAATAAACGATACGTTAAAACACTATTGAATAGTGTTCATAATCCTGTTTATATGCTTTTTCCTCAAAATATAATATCATTGTCATATTATTTTGATTAACAATTTGGAATCATGATTTCAGTCTGTAGTATGGAAATATACATACGTTTTTATTACGGTTAAGGGTTTCTGTTTATATAAAAATCGCAAAATTCATTGCCATAGACCACAGAATAATTGCATGGCATGCACGATTAGGACATATTCAAAACGGCCAACAATTCAGCTAGTAAATTGAATTTTTACAACGCTATTCGAGGGTTATACAATTTTTATTTTTACATTAATGTAATGTATTCTCTTTGGTGAAGAAAAATTAAAAAATAGCAAGCAACTGCAAGAACAATGTGATACATTTTTATTTGAGAAATTGGAAATGATCTTTAAGAATCAATGATTATTTCCTAAGTTTCAACTTTCAAATAATACGAAAGAAGCAGAGATGTTAGTGGTTGAATAACTAAAAAAAAAGTAATTAAATTCATTATTGGTTTTAGAATTGATATTTCTACATTCTTCAATAAAATAGTAGATGAATAATTTATTTAAATTAACGTCAACATCTTTTAATTCAGAACTTATCCAATATCATAATTCTATGTTTCAAATTAACCGTAATTTATTTTCGAGGAAAATGTTAAAACAAAATGGCGACTGACAGATAAATTGGTGACGTTTATTAAAAGAGATCGGGGCATGGAAATTGGGAGTACGATAATTAGCCTGTTGTTAATCCTTTTTTAACTGTAATAAAAAGGAGTATAGCATGAAATATTGTTGTGTTTTATCTCAAACAAAGTGTCGATTTGAGTGTGGTTTAAATGATAAACTAAAATAATATCAAATTTCACGAATAAATTAAAATAAAATATATATTGTACAGTTAGTTGGTTATCTGTCCACAATATCATAGTTTTTATTTTATTGGAGAATGTCATAGTTTTAAACCTAGTTCAACGTTATAAATAGTAATTAATAAATAGCACTTTCTATTTCAACCAATATAAGCCAATCAGGCAAGTCTTTAATTAAACATTACACTGAAATCGATTCATCCGTTTCCGTTCAAAACCTTTTTCATTTACAATAAAAACCTACTCAGTAACAATTTTGTTTAATATAACACGCCTCGTTTACGCACGTGCTTAAATAAAATAACTCTTTCAATAAAAATGGAACTAGAACAAAGACAAATTATGTACATAAAACGATATTCGTCAAATATTATGTACACACATTAAAAAGGACGTTTGCTCGCGCAATACATTATTTAAAAGCCTTTTTACAAACACAGGATCATCCGAACTTCAGTACATTAGGGAATGTGGATTTAAACTCGGTGAAATGAATACGTGATTTATTCCAGAATTTTCTTATTGCTTCTTACATACTAGCTTAATAAATTATAATATGCTAAAACCTTTCTCGAGGTCAATTCTATTAAAAATAACTGCATCAAAGTCCATTGCGTAGACTAAGCAAAGATATATAGAGGAAAGCGACTATGTTTTGTACCATACTAGCTGTGCCCCGCGATTTCACCCGCATTGCTCAGCTCCTGTTGGTCTTAGCGTGATGATATATTATAGCCTTCCTCGATAAATGGCCTATCTAACACCGAAAGAATATTTCAAATCGGACCGTTAGTTCCTGAGATAAAAGTGCGTTCAAACAAACTTTTCAGTTTTAAAATATTAGTATTAGTATATGTATTTTGAGTAACGCAGCATCATTACTATATAAGTACGTATGTAGGTAAATACATTATTCTATATACAAGCATGTAATGAAAGACTCAATAATCCCTTGCCAATATTAGGGGATGTGATTCAGCAGCTGTCACCGATTTATCTTATGGGAAAAATGTAGAACCCTACTCTGTGTGTAATATGCTTTATACGTATTGTAACTGCTTTTTATGCTTTTAAAATGACTTGAAAGGAGTGAACATTTTAGTAGAAGTTACGAAGAATTTTCATATTTCCTGTACGGTTTTTTCCAATTCATTCTGATTAAAAATAAAATAATAGACAAAAATATTTCATAGTAAAAGTCTTTTGTTTGTGTACTAAATAAATCATCAGGGATTGATGTTTTACCAGATTCTTTTTTATTGGGGTCGGGCTTCCTTTGTAATTTTCAAATAGATAAAAATAAAGCTGAGAACTAAACTAGAAGTCTGCTACACAATATTTAATACATTCATTTAAATATGCAAATAATTACTTCACCACAAAAAAATAAAGAGAAAAAAACGAACGCGGTCAAATGTAAAAGATATTACACATAATCGTGTCACAAAGGGCCACAATAAAAAGGCCGTTATTCCAATGATAATACACACACCTTGGATTATTAAATTATTCGTATCGCTGGCTTGTGCCGCATTTACATTTAAAAGTAACTCGTATTTTTTATACAAAAATAAAGTTATAAATTTTGTTAATTGAAAAGACTCCAGAAAATAAGGTATCTAAAATATTTTAAGATTGCATTTCTGTCCAAAAATCAATAAATGATCAATGAATATTTGAATATTTTGATTATAAGAGATTATAATGAAATTTTCATTCAATATTACATCTATACTATTATTCAAATCCATTTAACGCTTCCGCTTTATCGCATCTATTAAATAGACAGAGATACTTTTGCATTTATTACATAAGAATAAATCACATCATTTTAAGCTATCGAATAGCAATAATTTTTACAACTTCTTTACGGTCTTGGACGTCTTACTATAGCGTTATTAGATTTCTAAATTGAATTGTATAAAGTCGCCTCAGCTCGCCTCAGCTTCGTCGGATTGAAACTGTTCGTCCAGTTTCTAAGAATCAGGTTAAACTCAACTTTAACTATTTGTGGGAAATAATCCAAATATTCTTCCTGTTACGTTATATTTTTATCATATTAAAAAATCTTTAATATAACTGAAACCAAATGACACGCAAGAAAATACAACTAGCATTTTTTAATTAATAAACGTTAATAACACTTTTACTAACTAAAGTTACGTTATAAGGCCGCCAAGTGGTTATTTTTCTTATATAGAAGAGAACAAAATTTATTTATAACTTCATTTTTATTGTTTTCAGATAAACGTGATGTTGGCAGGACAATTATACTGTGATTAAATAAATATAGCACTGGCGCTAGTAATAAGCCCAGTTCAAAGCAACTGTAATAACATGCGTGCGTAGTATATTTCGTATAATGAGGGTAAATTTGCAAGTAATACGGTATCTTTAATATGTTTTTGAAAGAAATTCACTTTTTGGTTTTCCTCAACATTTTGTCTACAGTAATATAATATCGTGATTAAGAGATTTTAACGTAAAGTACTTTGGGTATTGTATTTTTTCCGTATTTGGACTAAATCTAGATAAATTCATTTCAATACGAGGTTGTGATGCTTCAGTTGGTATGTACATTTACTTTTTTGTTTTCAAGACGCTATGAATTACTATATGAGGACTTAATTTTGATATAAATAATTGTACATAGAATAGAAATATTCACTCTGCTGTAACTTCAAAATGCCTACATACATAAGGTAAGGTAAGGATACTTATACGAACATTTCTCAAAGTTCTCACCGTCTAGCCAAACTCTTATTGTATATTTTGTATTTGAATAATTAGCCTTTTAGTAATAACAATGATGAAAGCTAGAGGGAGAGAATTTTCGATGTTCATATACCCTCATTGCTAGGTACTTTAAATCGCGTTTCATTTATTTTAGAGCGGCCCAAGTAATTAATGACCCCGAAAATAAGAGGGAACTCTGAGGCTATTATTTAAAAATTGCTTTCCTGACCTTCGTGCCGATAATTACGGTAACTGTTGGGTAACTGCTATCATTCCTGTTGCCATGGCAACGTTTTTTCTTTCAGGTAGCAAGATATTTAATTCGTTTATAGGAATGATCATTTTGTAATCAAGTTAAATGAAATAACGAAATTTTTAAGTTAAGAAATACTTTTTTCGTTTTGTTGTCTTTTTATTAGATTACACCAGAAAAATAAAGGTGCATTGAGACTTCATGTTAAAAAGTGACTAAAAATAGATAATGCAAAACCATGATTCAATTGGAATATTGTTTTTTTTTGTTTATTAAACTCCTTCATTAATTTTACCTTCATATGATATTTATTTTTCTACCGTCATTATTCCATTGTTCTATAAATATATCTCCATCATTACTATAATATATTCAATAATCACACACCTTGTATATATTCATAACCTTGTCAAACTCCGTGATAGGTGATAATGTATGAAAATCTACGTATTTTATGTATTATTCATCGAATTGTATTGCATATATATCAAAAGGTTATTGCCCATTTATATGTATATTATATCGTAGTCAAATATAATCACTTGCTGATTAGAAACGAATCTTTATTCTAAGATCGTAAGCTTCAGGTACTTATTATAAAATTAAACAGTTAACACCAATGTGTTATGAAAACAAAATGCTGATATATAAATCTTTATTGTAGTAAAATTAAATCATTTTCTTCTTCTGATATTGATTAGCTACTTTTGATAGATATACGTCATAGGGCTGATTTTTCAATCCTTGGTTCAAACTTATTCGTCGAATCCATACTAATATTATAAATGCGAAAGTAACTCTGTCTGTCTGTCTGTTACTCAATCACGCCTAAACTACTGAACCAATATTCATGAAATTTGGTATGGAGATATTTTGATACCCGAGAAAGGACATAGGCTACTTTTTATCCCGGGAAAATGACGCAATCCCGGAAATCCAACGGGAACGTGAACTATGCGGGTTTTTCTTTGACTGCGCGGGCGAAGCCGCGGGCGGAAACCTAGTAATGTAAAAAACTACCATTTTAAGGGCTGATTTTTCAATCCTTGGTTAACTGGTAAACTACGATTTCAAAAATGTATTCTTTGCCCGTCTTTGACAGGTTTACGGGTGACATTTTAATATTATCGTGTAATACTTTATTGGGCGGATAAGTTTTAACCATGGATTGAAAAATCGGCCCTAAGTAGTTGAAAACATTATTCGACGAATAAGTTTTAACCAAGCATTGAAAAATCGGCCCTAAATAGCCCGAACTTTTTTCTGTCCAGCCTATACAGATCGGTTGGTAGATTGCTATTGAAAGGAAAAATATAATTTAAAGAGAAAATTTCACACTTAGAACCTAAAAACTTTCAAAATATAGTGTCTGCTTTGACGGTGATTACGCTAGCACATCATCATCATCATCATCAACCTATATACGTTCCCACTGCTGGGACACGGGCGTCCTATGAGGGTACAGGCCATAATCCACCACACTGGCCAAGTGCGGGTTGGCGGATGATACATGTCGTCGAACTTTTGATTCTTCGACATGTCGGTTTCCTCACGATGGTTTTCTTTACCGTTCGAGAAGGGATGTTACAACATGCGCAGATAAATTGAATTATTACACTCACCTGGTCTCGAACCCCGGACTTAGCTACGCCAGCTCAATCGCTCCTATCTCATCTTTAACCTTGTAAGAATTAAATTATTATCATTCTTTATACCTACATACTGCGCTATAAAATTCCTCACCAGTTTTGTATCAAGAATTAGATTATTTTCCTTAACTATTAGGTACATCAAAAAACTTCCAAAATTTCTATATAGCACTGAGATTCCGTCAATTTCCCAAGTTTGAACGTCATCAAGATGTCTGTTATGAAACTTCGGTTATAACAACCGAAATTATTTTTACAAAAGTATTTTTCGTGACGGCGAAGTTTGTGATTCAGTTATGGAAATGATTTAAGTTAAATGAGGAGCGATGTGGACCGAATGACAGCTCTTTGTGTATGGAAATTGTATCAGATTTTGTATAGTTGTTCATAGATATTGTTTGTGTGTTCGTCTTTGGATACATAAATTGATGTGCGTTATGTGCAAATTTAAGTATGTAGTAATAAAAGTAGAAAATTGCATTGAACAATATTGCAATTAACGATACTTAACAGCGAAATACAAAAATATATTATATATTTTTTAATTCTCACTTTATTGTGTCAAGCCAATTTTTAACAATTTTGGAATATGTGACAAATAATAGACAGTAGATGAAAATTATCATATTCTTGCGGTAGTGATGGATAGATATTTTTAAGCTATTGCATAGCTTCTATCGCGGGCCTTGAGCGCGGGGACCGAATCCAGAAATTCCGTAACAAAAAAACCTCACGCTCCCCACTCCGACGGGCACGGAGGTGTGGCTTGAAGGCATAGCATGCAATAGCTTTACCGCGGCAGTCCCCGAGTGCCTCACGTATTTTTTTTAATAGATTTATTCTGAAACTGAATCCATAAAACACGTGTATACTCTAAATTAACTGCTATTCTTAGTACTTTTTCACAAGTTTCATTAACAAAAAGCATCATTTTAATAGAATTAATACGACGCAAGGGAAACCGAGGATAAAGCTAGTTAGCACATAATGTCTCACACAAGTCAGTCATTCAGATCTATCTCGAGACGAGAAGCTCAGTGAGTTAAATAAAAAAGCACCTTACTGGAGATGGAACACGGTTGCAATTCCCTTTTTGCGTTTTCATCGGCAGAAAGCGGATATTAAGCTTTAAATCTTGAACAGCTGCTGAAATATTAGTTGCATGAAACAGCTTTATTAAATAACGGAATACTAAAAACTAATTAAATCAAGAAATTATATATTCTTGTAGCGTAAGGAGATATTTATGAATTGTAAGAGAAATTATTGGTCATTGCTTGAATTTGGTCTCATTTTAAGATATCCATATCTTAGGTTAGAGACTATTTAACTAAAAATGCTTTACCGAAAAGTTTCACTTTCGTATCGTATCTTCAAATTTGTTGGTTTGATACGATATGATAGAGAGAGCAATAAAATTGGAACTTTTGTGTTTAAGATACGTGGTAATGCAGCCAGAATCAAGTACTACGTTATATTTGTTTCTATCTCAAGGACATGTAGAGATCACGCTTTGAATCGACATCATACTTCGAGGCTTAAATGCCTGGCCAGTTGAGTAGACTGGTCGAGATCCAACCTTATTCGATGGAGAAATTCCACCTTCCTTCCTCCACAGACAGCCTTTGGATCCGTGGCAATGTGCAGATAAATTGCAATATTTATTTTTTTTATTTTATCTCGAACCCCCAACCTTTTTACTCAATCGAAAGCCTTTTACCCAATAAATAAAATAAATAAAGATATTTCACCCGTCTAGTTATCTCACTTTTAAGGATCGTATGCAGATCGTTAATCAAACAAATGAGAACAGATCGATGGCTGTTCATTCGATGGCCGATATCTGAGTACCCTTGATATATTCAAGAATACTTGGATAAGTGCAATAATTTCGGTAGAAATTGAATAAAGATTTTGGGGTATTTTAACGGAATAATTGACCCCTTTTTAGGCTTCTAATTCCATTCTGATATAAATTACGTTTATGAATACCACTTTTTACATAAAATCTATCTTTTTCAGGAAACAAAATTTTAAAGCTGTAACTAAATTGAATCTATATTATTCTCCAATTGACTCAATACAACAATGCATCCAAAATACCTAATATTTTCTAAATACACAAGAATTTACAATTAAACCTGTAACTAACTTCACAACATTCACACAAAATTGAACTCTATTACCATAGTATTCAGATTATACACAATTATAATTTGTTCTAGACTGTTCCAACATATTATCTATAACAATTTGGTAGGACAATAAAATGATTCTTTCTCATCTCAGGCCGTGTAAGTACACTTACGTCTAATTTTATATGTACGTACTCATTTAGCTCCATTAGGGACCTCTTGGGTGAAATTTAATCACGCTCTTACGAAACATTCTCTTTGTTTCCAATCTATTTAGGTTTAGGCAAAGAGATGGTAAACATTTTTTTATGCTGTTTTTATTACGATTTCGTCGAGTGTGTTATGAAAAGTTTTCTGATAATTATATGTCTGATTGAATAAGTGCAAATTTTATGAGAAATAATTCATCATTTTTTTGTTTCAGATTGGAGGGTTGCAGTTCATCTATGGTGTATTTTAGCAATGCTCACCATGTTATTCATGTAAGAGAAAGAAAAGGTTGCAGGATGATGGAATTGAATAGGTATACGAAATACATGACAATGAATAGAAAACCTAGAACATATTTTGTTCATAACTTATGTTTTTATTCGGAAGCCTCTATCTTTGTGGATGACGTAATAATGAATAAAAGCTTCTTGAACTCTACAAGAAAATATTATATTCCTTCTGAAAACCAATAAGTATACGATATTAAAGTCTAAAATATTTAGGGTTAGTTAAAGCAATAATCTCGATGATTAAACATAGATAATCTCGATTAAAGTAATTTTTAACAAAAGTATAAAATATATGAGCAGCTCTTACACTATTCTATCCGCGCACTCTCTTTGGATATACAATACGTGTATTATGTAATTAGCGAATAAGTGCTAGAGTCATTGATATACAAAATTCTCTGAAATATAATTATAAGAATTAATAAATAAGACCTTTTAAAGAAAACATCTGACTTTCTAAGCATCTGAAGTAGAAGACAGACATAATATAGAAAGTATGGTCTTACATCCTTCAACAAGATAAGCTTAGACTAGCAAACAGCTATGCAAATATTATTAAAAAAATTTACTTTGCTATAAATTTAAAAATTATTTGCGTCATTGGATTTGTTGGACAATACAAACAGACAGTTCAATTTTATTTATGTGTACTCAATTTTGCACTAGAATAAAATTGGAATAGTTATAAATACAATGAATGCTTACATCGGAATTGTATTGAATACAAAACATTTGAATGGAAAAAGATTAAATCAAAGAGCTCTCTTTATTTTCATTTATTTACAAAACAAAGGCGAGACGAATGTATTGTCAGTGTTGTATGCATTTATTGTGCTGCCCTTTTTCGTATATTTACAACTAGCGGTCCGCCCCGGCTTCGCTCGTGGTACATATTTCGCAATAAAAGGTAGCCTATGTCCTTTCTCAGCGTCTAAACATTGTCTGTGCCAAATTTCATCAAAATCGGTGGAGAGGTTTAAGCGGGAAAGCGTAACAGACAGACAGACAGAGTTAATTTCGTATTTATAATATTAGTAGGGATTAAGAGTGTTTGTTTCTAGTTGCAAAAATAAAATACTTAAAAAGCAATTAAAACTAAACTTCGTTCAAAAAAAAATAACGTTAAAATGTATTATGTATATATAAAATATTATAAATATGCTACGTTGACGTTATTGGTTCATGAAATAAAATGAAAACACATTTTTTTTATAAAAACGATTATTTTGTAGATTCTTTTGTGTGTAAGAAATCACGTGAAATGCTTTCTGATTCTAAGCTTTGGCGTTTATACTATCTGGCTAGAATAATAAAAATATAATATTCTTATTTCTATTAGCAGAAAAGCTTCAAATGGTTTAGAAAGTTATTTTATACCACATAGATTAAGTATTTCTATCTTCGAAGTTTTACTTTTTTAGTGAGCCATAAATAAAAAGATAATGCCTCTCTTTCAAATATAACATCATTTATATTAGAAGAATCTGGAACAGATTAGATAATTAATATAGTTTTTGTCAATCAAACTTCATAATTCAGGGACTTGTCTAATAATTACAATAAAAACTACACGCAAATTTCACCCCTAGTTCAAATAGCATAAAGCTCAATTTCCGCTGTATCAGAGGAATCAGATGGTCAACTATAATTACAGCTAAGAACAGTCAAGTGTGTTCTTGAAGCTCTCAAGATCTTCAAACTTATGGGAAATGTCAGTTGTATTATTCCGTTGGTTTAAAGAGATTTGTTCGTAGTTTATTTGTAGAATGGTTCTGGTTTTAGACGAGTAATAAAATTAGGTAATATTTTTTATTTTTGAAATTCTTGTAAATGCGGAATAAAATTTATTTACATAATAATAAGGCAGGTATTATCTTTAGACATAATCACTACATAGTATAAAACTAACTCGCTTACCGCTGTTTGTCTGTTCGTCCCTATGTGTGTTTAGATCTTTAACAACTGTGCCTGGTGCACATGCGGTTTTTTTTAATAGCTAGAGTGGATTTCGAATTTCGATAACCGTTTTAGTCAAAGCGAAAATAAATGATCTTGCTTATAGATAATAATTAAATTCTATTTACATTTTTTTTGTAAATCGTAAAAGGAACCAAATTAATTTTTATTTATTAACACTCAAATGAAGCAAGTATTCAAAATACTATACAATCTGTAATTACTTGTTCATTAGTAGGCTGTTATTCACGGCAGATTGTAATTAATTATTGGAAGATGAGTTTCAAGTGTTCCGTAACGATTTCCTTTATTTTAATGTAAAGGAATTATTCATTTCCTTATACTATTTAAGTGGCAATAGTATGGCCACAGGGTTTAATATTGAAAAAAATAGCCTTAGATACGATCGATACGAAAAAAAAAACTCAAGTCACACATCCAATTTATGACCGCGCCAGCCGTTGCTTGCTTCGGTTATTTAATAATTTGTTTTTAAAATTATTTAAGTGCCAACTTTCACTAACAACAATCGATACAATTTATGAGTCGTCAATTATTATGTGCATAAATGATAAATTATAAGGAAAACAGTATCATAAAACTGAAAGTAAACGATGAAAAGAAAATTATGAAAAAAAAAGACGTATGGCACTCGGGGACTGCCGCGGTAAAGCTATTGCATGCTATGCCTTCAAGCTACACCTCCGTGCCCGTCGGAGTAGGGAGCGTGAGGTTTTTTCGTTACGGAATTTCTGGATTCGGTCCCCGCGCTCAGAGCCCGCGATAGAAGCTATGCAATAGCTTAATATTTTTCTATTGGCAAACTATCGCAGAACAAACGAACCTAAATATTAATTCAGCAGCCAGTATAAATGAAACATCAAACTCTAAACTCAGGATTTAATTAAAATCCATCTTAGCAAAAACCGACACCTTTGTTAAGTTCTTATGAAAGTTATACAATTTGCATGTAAACGCTTGCACCTGCGCGAAACGTTGGAAATCTAAAGTTTTTAATGAACTTCCAAGAAATATGTTCACCATATTACATTCCTGTGTAAAATAATATTCAATTACTCGTGGAGGCAGTGTGGCCGAAGTTTTGTAACTAGTTCTATGGTTTGATTGAGAAATAGTTTAGAATTATTCGAAAAACAATTGTTTTAATACATACATTCAATTTCCAAGAATGTGTTTTGTAATTATAAAACTAGCTGAAAGCCAAATGTATGTTATTTCAAACAGTATCTAGTACTTACTAAATTGTTTTTGTGTCCGTCTACGTTTGTTTCAGAAAGGCGGAGTTCATTGTGGACGTATGTTACGGTTAAATACCAAAATCACTCATTGAGCGAAATAAAGCTCGCATTGTGGTCAAAGTAAAAGATCCACAACGCAAATGGCTCTAACAACACTGCCCACGCGACGACGCTTTGTAACTATCATAGAAAGACAGTGAAATTTATGTCGTGGCCCATATGCTAGTCGACCACGATTCGCGTAGTTTAATGACAATATTATTTATTTATTTAAAGTCAGTCCACAATTATTTATTTAAAAAAACAACACATAATCTCTACTTAATATTATAAAGCTGTAGATTTTGTTTTTTGTTTGTTTGAACGCGCTAATCTCGGGAACTATAACTGGTCTGATTTGAAAAATTATTTCGGTGTTAGATAGCCAATTTATCGAGGAATGCTATAATTTATATATCATCACGGTAAGACCAATAAGAGCGGAGCAATGCGGGTAAAATGCGCGGTGAACAGCTAGTAACTTACATCAATGCAATATACATTATACAGGTCAATCATAATATTTTTTCATGTGTATTCGCCATTGTAAGTGAATATGTCTGAACTCTTTGCGTGACAAAGTACCGTTCTTTACAAGTTTAATAAACTGTCATATCATATATCATTGAAGATATTGAAAGTGACAGGCCTTAAGTAGGGGAAGAGGGGCCTTTATGTACTCAGGTTATATTGTTGTCAATCCCATGACGTTTCTCATTAATATTTTCTTAATGTTTTCACTAATTACAGTCTTTTACAGTATTGTATTTTGTAGCTGATAACGCCTTATTCATAATTTTTGAAGTGAAACTTCTTTATCGGGGTTGGAAAATAAATTAGTGTAACATTTTTTCGTTACGCGTGACATTTTTCCGTTACGCGCCATCTTTTTCTTATCCCTACCACGCCTGATTCAACGTATTTCTGTAAAGTTGCATATAGTTAATTATTTTATGAAAAATAAGGTCATAAAGAAGTTTCACTTCTTACGTGTGTAGTGTGTACACTAGTACACGCACACATTTTTCTATGAATATTGTGTTCATCATAAGGTTTGTCATTAATTGTTGTGCATATTAAGTATAAAACTTACTGTAATTATAAGGAGAAAGGTGTTTATGTAATGACGGTTGATAGATCTTTGTAAAGAAATATATCTCTAATGCAAAAATATATTCAAAGACGCAATTTAAACTAATAAATTTAATAGATAGTATAAAAATAAACAAAGAAGGGTTGTTACAGAAACAGTTCGTACGAAAGTTCCCTCGCTACTTATTTCCAAAAGACAATAGAATACAGTTATATCAATACCACAGACATGTATCAAGATAGACTAAGCGAGTGTATGTACTTCCCGTGTCCAAACTAAGATTATGAAACTTACTTGACGCTGGCCTACACTCAGTCCGCGCTTGCAGTTCGCCAAGGAAAGACGTGAAGCTGAATAAAGTAAAATGCCGAATTACGCCGTTATAAACTGTAGAAACTCCACAGCTGTGAGTGGCCGAGTTAGCAGAGATGTTTCCTTCCACCGGTAAGTAATTTTCTAATCAGAATATGCACTATTTATTTTAAAATCAAATAAAGAATATCTGAGGAAAACGATCGTGACAAACACGGATACCAAATCATACGAAATGATTCGGAATACATTGCGGCTTTTACTTGGCACGGTAAAGATCGAGTCGTATGATAACAAGCAATGAATAGCGTCTTCTCATTTTTCTGTTCTCATTTTTCTGTCCAATTTTGTGGTTAGTGATGTTCATTTGATGCAACAGTTCTCGATTCTAATCGATTTTATAATCGAACAGAAAAATGATAATTTGAAGGAGCAATTTTTCAGAAAAAAAGGCATAGATTTTTTTTGTCATTTAATACGACTTGACCTAGAACTTTTAAGTATTTTAATACAAAGGTACTAAAAATAAATATTATGACATGGACGCCATTAGTTAAAGTGTCATCTTGGGAGTTTTTTAAGAAAACTCCTTATTAATTAGACTATGTTTGTTTTTTCAGTTTTCCAAGTAACCCGAACATAAAAGAAAAATGGATTGATGCAACGGGACATAAAGATTGATTGATTGACAGTTTCATTACTTTCTTTCGATGGCCTCTCTAGTACGTAGTACACGGTAACTCAATGGGCATATGTAAGAAAAAGCTAAAACACATTAGTTTACTTGTTAGAATATTAAAAGGTTTATAAATTTATTTTATCATTCCTCTGTCTATGGTAATTATCATTTTTCTGTCTTGAATCGATTTAGTAATCGATTACGATTCATTTATTTAATTACCTCTTAGACATAGATCTAGTTTGATCTGATTTCTTTCGATTTACTTCGATGGGATAGGACGATACTAGAATCGCCGCGGGAGTGGCGTCCTAATCGATTTAGCGTAAAATGAAATTACCATCACTAAAAAGCGCTCGTGACGTCATAACGCGTCAAGGTCAGTACAAAAAATTTGACACGCTTGGTTTTCATACAGATCGCGGTACTTGCGTAGTCTATCTATGTCTGTGATCAATACCAAGAAAAGTTTGTAAACATACTTAATAAGGGTCATCTTCACAATCGGCAGTGTTGGGCGAGTAGAGGCAATCACGATAGTGTAGACTGTAGAGGGCTACGAACGGCCATCATTGTAGATGTTTATTAATAATCGCCGTAATGGCGGCAAACATTGACCATCATTATGTTGGGCCAACGCTGTACATTATGACAGAGCCCCATAAAAGAGTACTATGACGTAGGCTAAGGACGTAGGTTCGTGTCGCACATTCGCAAAATGTGGAGCGAAACTTCAGTATCGATAAATGAATATATTATATTACTGTCAGCTGTCAATAAAGGCTGTCAGCTCAACTGTATCTAGTTTGATGTTCGCAGGTGAATACTAAAATCGGCATATTATGTGATAAAATACGTTTCGAGTTTTCAAATGTAGCCTTATAAAGCTGAATACGCATACATATTTCTGCTAGAGACCCAATATGTTTTTATTCTCACGAGTCTTTTAAAACTTTAAAGTTTTAAGTATATCTTTAATAATTTGGCTTAATTCGACTAGTTTTAAAGCGCATTTGTATAAAATTATGCAGCAATTAACTATTAGCAGTTCAAAAGATAACTTTTGTAGCAAAGAACCGGTAAGAAACTTTAGTAATTGCTCCTCTATTATCCTTATAACTTTCATGTGAACAAGCTTTTACGTTGCATAAAGCCGGCTACACACGTACCTGCCGCAGGGGCAATATTGGAATCACGGTTGCACGGCGGTCGGAGCAATTTCAGCAGTTGTCTAAGTTGCCCCTGCTTTCCTATACACATCACAATTAAGGAGCCATTTAAAGGTGCGATTCCAATATTGCCTCTGCTGCAGGTACGTGAGTAGCCGGCTTTATTACAAGAACTTCTGACACACGAAAACTACTGCATAAATATGTCTATAAATCACCAGAAAAATATTTATATTTCTCGAAGAAATGAAATATTTATACAGCGAGAAGAAAATGTTTCGGAAAGCCATATATTCCCAAAACACGGATCCGCACTTCTAAATTGTAATTTCAACTTTACGTGCATACGGCTCTAAATTGCTTTGTTCGAATACATGGAGATTGAAAAATTTAAAGTTTAAAACTGCTACATTTAACGTGTTTACAAGATTCATTTGAATTACGACGGTGCTGCGACCGGCTATGCATTGCATTGTTTATTAATTCGGCAAACGTATAGCTGGGCGAGATTCAATATTATTTAATGGGTAATCGGATTATATGCAAACGTAGTATTACGTGACGTATTATATATTATTGCATTTTGTTATTAATTGCTATTAATCACGCTATTCATTTTTTTTTATTCATACATATCTACTTTCTGATAAATAAGAACATTAAAAATGAAATGTGTTTTTAAAGAATAGAAAAATTCGATCACGAATGGTATTCGATCGAATCTGTAAATTCTTAAAAAAATTCTCATTTATAAAAGCATTTGAATTTATTAAAAATAAAATATCACATTAAATGTATGTAAGAATAAGTAATCGCACCTTTATAAGCCTATAACTTCAATTCCTATAGGTACTAAGAGCTTATCCATTTCATCTATTTGTTCAATAAGCAAAGTGAGAAGTGCTCTTTAACTTGTTATCAGTTGGGTAAAAATATAATAAGTTTTGTCTCTTTCACATTAAAAACCTTTCTCTAATTTATTATAATTATTTATAACTTTAAAAATAAAATAATAGAAACACATATGAAGTTTACATGAATGAATTTCGAATCTTTTTTCTCTGATATATTTTTAAAAGCCCTATAAGGTACAAATTCAGTATTTGTCGTGACAGACTATTTTTAGTAACTTACCAACAGGAATAACACTCAGTAACACTTTACAAAGGATGCTGTTATACCTACATAGAAATGATTTCTATTCACTGTTCGACTTCGTCGTTAGTTCCAGAAAACTAACCTCTCCTCTGATACTAAACGATCTCGATCTATGGTTATCTAAGGGCTTCTTGTAAAGACAACCAACATAAGTTTCATTCAAAGATATTATGTAGTCAAAAGTATGACAACGAAGCGAATACCAAACAGACATACTACCGAATTTTACCTCGTTACTCAATATTGTTATTTATTCGCCAGACAATTCGCTTCGCTATTCGCACGAATGTATAAATGCGGTATCAAAATTAAAACTATGATTTTTAATACAAATATTTAAATTTCAACAAATCATCAATCAAGATATGCGGCTAGCTCTAATTAAACGAGCTGTTTGCTCAACAAAATAATTTGATTTGAACATAATTATCTCGTGACCACAACACGGCCAAATGATTACTGTTTCGCTGGGCTTTCATAATTTTCTCTTATTTACTTTTCCGTGGATAATATTACTGGTTTGCCTGGTTTTATTTATTTTTAGATATTATATGATTTGTGTAGTACACGTTCGAAAAGCGCTTAAAGAAATATTTACTCTACTAGCTTTCCGCCCGCGGCTTCGCGAGCATAGTCCGCATAATTCGATTAGTACATCATAGTGCGATTTCCGAGTTTTCCTATATACTTTTTCCGATCAACAGCTATCTCTGTACCAAATATTATCCAAATCGATTCAGTAGTTGAGTGAAGAAGAAATAGACAGACAGAGTTACTTTAGCATTTGCAATATTAGTTAACAAGTTAAGATTTTGTATAATGACACGATTAAACCCTAAGAAATACGTAATCACAAATATATTTAGAAGCTAAATTAACTCCATTAATACGCTTCTCTACATTATGAACCACTTTGTACATCATTAAGGTCGAAATTTCTTAAATATTTTTCATCACGTAAACTATGAACAATGGGACATAATGGAGGATTCATCGCTTTCACCGATAAACGGAATATAGATGCGGACTTTGAGACAAGTTGAGCGAGATCCAATTAAGCATTGCTTATCGAGTCTGGAGGTACACTGAGAGCTGCAAAAACTTATAATCTTGGTATAATCAATTACTGTTACAATAAGTGATTTGTAGGAAAGAAAGAAAGAATTTATTGCCTTCAACATCTTTATGTCTTTACACCACACATAAACTGGTTACAAAACATTAAAAATAAAATATAAATAATCACAATATTTTGCGGCTCATTAGTTGATGACAGAAGCCTAACCGGGTTAGGGTTAGCGTTAGGGTCTTCTGAATCCTATAGTTGGGTATGGAGCATGTATTTCATATATGCTAATTCAACGTTTTTCATAACTGTAGTTGCTAGTAGCGGGTGTGTTAGCTGGCTAGCAGTCGCTACCTTTCGGATATAGCAAATTATTTTTGCATGCTTGTATTGGCTGAACATGTTTTTGCTTTAATAATATAATTGTATCACCATTGAATACCATGTTTAAAGCAAAATAAAGATTTTATTTATTTATTTATTTATTAAGGTTTAATTTACATGGGTATATATACAAACGAGATTGCTACGTGGTGCTATTTTTACAATTTTTGCTGTCACATCAGAATTTAAAACCACTATTATTTATTCATGTATGTTTATTTACGTTAGTCAAGTTATATTCCGAAGACTTTAAAATTTCTCAGTGTACCTCCAACTTTACGCAACTGCAAGCGGCCTATCCGTGAAAGCTCACAACTCATTACGTGCTACAAACTAAGACGGGGTCGCGCTCAATACTGGATTATGAAATATTAACAACCCCTTTGTCAACTTGATCTTTGGATGAAATTTGTATCTAAACTAGACGCCAAAAGTATGGTAAAAATGTATGAAAAATTGTTACCGTAATCGAGTAGGTTTGATTTTGTAATGTATATGTTTTAGAAAGTTAGTGATATTTTCTATGTTCTGCAAAATGAAGAATTGTAGGTATAAGAAACAATCAGTTATAATTATAAAACTTCTCGTTTTTGCTCTACTTTACAGTTACTTTTGCATTCATCTATATATATTATAAAACTCAAAGGTGACTGATATAGTGATCTATCAACGCACAGCCCAAACCACTGGACGTATCGGGCTGAAATAGGCATCCGCTAAGAAAGGATTTCCCGAAATTCTTGCGGGACCGGGGAAAAATGGGGATGCACGTACAAAGTCGTGGGCGGAAGCTAATCGTATAATATATAGGGATAGTAGAGATTAATATTCGTACTAATAGGGATCTAACTTTTTTTTATCTGTGCATACAATTATTAGGCTCATATTCCGCTAGATGACATTGAGCAAAATCCCGGTATGTAATTTAATATCAGACAAGCGTACGAATAAATCTTCTGTGTTGTGTCTAATTGAACTGGTTTAAACTAGTTTCATCTGCAATCCAGTTGCAAGGAGATTCATATCACAATTTATAATTAACTCGGTCCCACTAATGCAATATCGGCGTGATTTATCAAGCTCTTCAGAGTTTTGGAGTTTCTATTAGTTTAGAAACTTGAAAGACGATGCGCTTCACTTTGTCTGCGAAGGACATTTTCAACTGTATTTTGATAATTTTGTTCTATATCTATTTATAAGAATTAATCTCTATTTATCTTAGTTTGATGAACGCATGAACAGTATGATTGACAAAAAATATTTTTTCATTATACAGGGTGTCCCAAAAAGTAGTGATGAACGAAAGCTGGGAGGTAGAGGACCAAGAGGGCTATCCGAATCACCCCCATGTGTGTTATGCGATTTTTCGTATTTTCGGAGTTATTACATTTTTTTCAATTTTTCATCTATCGCCGAGTACGATGAGATTTTTATTTATGGTGACGTGAATTATTGCGCTAGATGCTTGATTTTTTTTGTGTGCTAAGAAGAAAGATAGGCCAATTCAGTATGGTAACATTTACTATCGTTAGATCTTCGAATAGAATAAAAAAAAACAATTAAATGCCAAGAAAGATAAAATTACCCAGTATGTTCATAACTTCAAGGGCCCATAAAAAAATAAAATCACATAAAAAGGTTTTCCATTTGGCTTTTAAAAACTTGCTCTATCGATCAGGTAGCTACTCTAAAAATTTCATTTTATTATTCTGAAGGCTTCAATCGAAAAATTGAAATCTAAATGTGGTAAGTGGAAAATTTTTATTAACATGATGATCATTAAAACCAATAAATAGGTGTTAAATTACCAGAATTTTTTTAAAATAGCCCCGCTGTTGCTCAATGCAAGTGCGACATCACCGTAAAAAGTTGTCTTTTTAATGTCTGAATGCTCTTTTATCATTTTTAATGGTTTCTTCTGCAACTATGAATTTCCGGGTTATTTCGTCCAAATTGTGGCA
>CAJQZN010037341.1:0-17815 GCA_907164685.1 Colias eurytheme | reverse complement strand
GGCGCGCATCTGAGCCACAAGGCCCCCCAGTTCATGCAGGCGGCGCCCGCCAAGCCCGAGCCCACGTCGCGCCACTCCACCGCCAGCCGCTGCTCGCAGTACAGGCCGTCTCAATCTAGTAAGTCGAGCCGCACACTCACTATATTATATTTACTTTTGAAAGCGTACATATGTTTCACGTTAGTGATAAGGCATTCTGAGCCGCGACGTAATTTTTAATTTGTACACAGTGGCGATGCGACACAGCGTGAAGTGGCCTGCATAGTATCGGTGCGATTATATTAATTCTCTGTTTATTTCCTTAATACAGCTGTTCAGTTATCCACGGGCTTCAACACCACACAGTGAGTTGGACTTGTTGCTTCGCAGAAGAAACCTTTTTTTATATAATCAAAATTATACGTTCTTACAGTATTGGTCTGCTACGTTGAAACACAAGTATAAATGCAATAACAGCCGTGTTCATTGAATTATAATCGGAACCTTGTTCTGTTATCGACTTTCTTTCTCGATACGATTTTATGATGCATAAAAGACGTTTTAATATTTATCGCATTTCTACCTGTTTTGATTTATATTTAAAGTAATTTAGTCTTATTTTTAAGTATCACTGAAAATATTTGCCGGATAATGATAATTTAATTTATCTAAGCAAGCATATTATGTTTGCTTCATTCGAATGACGTTGATCGCAAAAGATTCGTCTCGTGTTACTTGTTTATCCTTCGGTATTGAAGCTTATTCTACGAAGTATTATCTTCTGTAAATATTTCAGTCGTATGTGCTTTCGCTATACTTAGACAAAAGATTTGGTTATGTAAGTGCCGACATTGAGTACAAAAGCCGTCCTTGTCCTGCTTCTTTAAGCTTCAATCCCTTGGACGCCAACAGTTTAAGGCCAAATTTTTGATCAAAATTAGTTAAATCGTGACTATATTTACGTCGTAATTTATGCCTGTGTGTAGTTGGACATATTTTAACTAGTATTTCTCCTCAAATAAAAAATAAAGCAGGTAAATTGCTTCCTATATGAAAGTACTTGAATGAAACGTTGATAATCTTAAAGTAGGTAGTTTTCGCTGAATGAGCAATCTCGCAAATTATTTTGAACAGGTGAATAAATTATCATTATTAATTTATGTCATGTATATTTCACAAAGCTACACGGCTACGGCAGGTTAGAATATGATTAATATTTAGTATATAGGTATGGTATAGGTATACAAGCGGTACAGTTGCAAAACAATAATATTTTTATGATTTAGTTTATATTATGTGAGTCTTATACTACGGCCACACTACCTACTAGGATTTGAAAAAGAAAGAATCCTTGATGAATTATTACAGAAACCATATATTAATTATTAACTAATATTTTTTTTGCTGCGGTAAATGCCAATAATTACCGACATATCTAGGTAAACTCTAGTGTAACCACATCAGTTCATGCAGTAATTTAGACGGTAATTTAATGCCATAATTATTGCGGTAACAGCCCGGTAGACGGTAAGGTAGTGTGGCCGTAGCACTAGGTGTTGTTAAAGTTGTGGCAATAATTATTGGCATATCACGGTAGTGTGGCCGTAGTATTAGACGGTAATATAATGCCATAATTATTGCGGTAACAGCCCGGTAGACGGTAAGGTAGTGTGGCCGTAGCATTAGACGCAGGAAGTGCTTATTCTAAGCAGTTGTTTGTGAAAATTACAAGTTCAGTGGAAAATTTGCTTACAAAGTCCTATTGTTATATAAAAAAAGATGGGGGTGGATAAGGAAAATTGCCCAATCCGTTCCAAAACGATCAATTAAATAAATCTCAATGTAACGGAGTTCTTTCGAGCGGAAAATTCCATATTATTTTCCTCACACAATTTATAATTTCTTTTTACTTTGAATCTTTTAGCTCGTTGGATCGTAGTAGGTACATATTTTATTTAACAGCGATTAAAAAAGCTCTTCATGAAAAAAAACTACATAAACCTGTACTGAGACACCCGTAATCCGTATATCTGATATTGCGTTGTATAGGAAAAGCCAATTCTTGCTTTGATTTGAATTCTAGGATGCGTGATTAATCTAGCTCGATTTGCCTTGTGGTCTTAGTGCAGTAGCGGGACTCTATTTTATTTTTATTCCACTTCATACCTACCTTATAATGCTTTTAACTTATTAATGATTTTTCTTTTATAAATACAAATCATTTTATTGACATAGCGACTATCCGTTGAGTAAGTTTTATTAGGAAGGAAATCGTGAGCATATTTCGCCTAAACGAAACTATAAATTCGTGACCCCGGTTGTAGACGTTACATGCACGTGTTTCCATATTATGTATTATATATCTATGTGTTCGATTATTAATACACTAGTATTAGTACTCGATTTAAATTGAACCGAGACAAATCTAGTGTAGTATATGTTCGGGGTTAGAATCATTCACGTCCTGTTTATAGTAACCTGCCTATACTAGATCAAGGTCATACGTCACGACAGGTACTATAAGGTATGTTGGCGTAAGAGGATTAGGGCGAGACGATAGATATCAAAGCTTTATTGATTACTATCTCGTGCACACAAGAGACGGCAGCGTATGTTGGCTATAGACAAATTAATCGAATGTATACGGATTGAAAGCGGTCTTTTATTTTGCCCAGTTCGAAAGTAAAATCGCTTTAAATTATTATGTTATGAAAACATTCGAACGATTCGACCTGTTATGTTGTTTAATAAAATGAAAATGGCGTTTCAAATCCGTTATAAAAAAGTGGAAATGCGTAAAAATAAGTACAAGAACATGTAAATAATGTGAGGAAATCCATTCGCACCGTAACAATGGATTTATTTTCGTTCGATGCACAGTCGGGTGTGCGCTCGAGTTCGCTACGGCTTGCGCGCGCGTGTCAGACGTGACCGCGTGCTAGGCGGCTACGACCACGAGTGTGTGGTCATCGCGCCTCCCGTGCGGCCGCAGGGTGCGACGTCTAGTCACACCTTTAGTGGCGCGTGCAATGCACGTGGGCTTTCTGCGAATTGCACAGAGCCGGCCGCATCGTTCGTAGCGATCTCCACTCGAGTCGTAGCAGTCTAGTGCCGTTCGCGAAGCCTCGGCGAGCTCGCGGCCGGCGTGTGACGAGTAATGCAATCTGCAGTGCCGATCCCAGGAGCGGGGGCGGAGTGCTACCACCCTGCGGGCGCGGCCCCGTACATGGCGGGCTCCGGGCAGAACCAGGCGATGAGGACCCAGGCGGCGCCGCAGCCCTCCGCACCACCACCGCCCGAAATGTCCAAGAACAACATGGTGGGTATTATTTTTACACGTAAATGTAATTTATAATTATTATCAAGGTTTCAACTTTATTAAATTTGAAACTAGTTTCAGTGATTTATTTGGATTTATTTTTATTCAATTGAAGACTATTGGTATTGGTATTAAGTTATTAAGCATATTATCAAAGAGGCCAATATATTAAAAGAATTAATATATATAGCTTAAGCTTTAAACGTTAATTATCACAACAATAGGAAAACCAAGGCTTTATACAAAGAGTTCTAAAGAATGAAACCCGTCAATTTTCCATACTATGCACTTTGCAATTAAGAGAATGAGTTACCGGTGCGGGCGGTCAGATAGTCTTTACAGTATAATATAATATAATACGTATCGGTATATACAGACTGCAGTCACACATGTGCGGCTCCCACGGTCCAATTAAACACGACTCAATTCGTGTCCAAGTTTTCATTGCATTACTTCATTAAATTCTATTCGAGAAGAAAAAGCAAACAACATTTCAATTTTCATGTGTCGGTACTAACGTGTAACGGTTAATTTAATATGAAATGAAATGTATTTATTTATTGCCACAATAATTTGAATACAAAAAAAACTTAAAATCTTACTTATATATCAACGGAAAAACAATACAACAAAAAGGAATCGTCAGTTCACTACTATGTTATGTTCACATATTATACAAAATACATATTCAACGCTAAAGAGGTTGAGTTTTTAATTATCACCACTAATCTGTTTTTTTATTAAAAAGATCTTCAGTTTTTTTTTTTAAAGTTACATATGCCATATCTAATCTTAGTGGGGGAGGGAGATCATTCCAGATTTTAGTGGCAGAAAACTTAAACCCTCCTCTGAAACCTGTAGATCGGTGTTTTGGAATGGTCAGTTTATTATCTGCTTTACTTCGTGTATTTAGTTCATGCGAATCTTTAGCCCACGACAGTTTCTCATATATGATACGTGTGTTTGTATACGTTTATATCTAGAACTATGTGGGTGTTTTATTCGAATTATTGATAAACCATTTTAAAGGTTTCATTGTTTTTAATTTTAACGAAAAACAAAGGGATCTCAATTAATGTTAAAATTGTAATTCACATTATGTAGCTTATTACCACAATATTGGCTTTAATACATTTTGTGTTAATGATAATTTAAATTTATCCAATATAGTACAAACAGGTTTTAACCGCATGCCCACCTGTTTAAAATGGGGCTGTGGTCTATGCATATGCTTTATGCCTGAATTGTTCATTTCCATCTTGTTTTATATTATTTTATATTAAAACGATGAAATAATTACTCAATAGCTTATATTAAAGAGGCTATGACTTTGTTAAACTGCTTGCGTATAATTATAAAACGGCATCATATCACATATTAATGTTAATTATTGACATGGATTTCCCAGTTTTTTTATGTGTAATTCAATACATATTAAAAACTAAATATACATCAATAGATCCATAAAGTACGCAATTTCCTGGGTAAAGCTAACTATATCTAAGTTGCACTGGGAACTGGGATATAACTGATAGAAGTACTTGAACAAGTTTTCACATAATCCTCGACTTCAATAGAATCGTTTACACAGTTTATAACTTTCAACTATGGTACAGCTTTAACGATTTCATTGAAAACAATACGTTTAAAAAGGATCCTCTTACAAGGAGTAAAAGCACGCAATTATTCAATTAAGAAAATTCTTGGTTCAAGTCATTAACATCAGCATACATGAAAAAATATATTCATGACCTTATTTAACTTTATCGATTTCTGTTATTTAATATTGATACGCTTAATCACTACATAGTATAAAACAAAGTCGCTTTCCCTGTCCCTATGTCCCTATGTCCCTTTGTACGCTTAAATCTTCGAAACTACGCAACGGATTTTGATGCGATTTTTTTTAATAGATAGAGTGATTCAAGAGGAAGGTTTATATGTATAATAACATCCATTAAATAGTGGAGAAGTACTGTTATTTTTGAGGTTTCTAATGTGATGTCGTAAAAAATTACATTTTTTCCGCTTACATTGCAAACGCAGGCTGAACCCTACGAGTTTTATCAAAATAATGTACTAAGTATTATACACATTGAAAAGGTCTACAGAAAAGTCCGCGATGGTATATGTCTATCTCTTATGGATAACCCACAATAACTTTTTTTTGTCATTTAATTTTTACGACAAATAATGGCTAATTTTCGATGCGATTTTAACCAATACAGCATAAATCCTTAACCAATTAAATACCTTGAATACATTGTTCATTTAATATAGATCTATATGGCCCTTTACACCGTATGATTTAAGTGAATATTTTATTACAGATTACAGATTTAAAAATTGCGGGACGTAGCGTTCGCGGCGGTACCGGCCGGCCGCCCGGCTATGTATTTTTTTAATTTTATACCCAAGCGAAGCCGGAGCGGGCCGCTATGTTTTTATATACAACGTTCACAGTTTTTCTGTAGTGTATTTAGTATCAGCATTGCACCCGTGCGAAGCCGGGGCGGGTCGCTAGTTGTAATATAATAGGATGTTTTCAGAGCGGTTCCAATATACGCCTATTTTATTTAGGGCCGATTTTTCAATGCTTGGATAAAACTTATTCGTCGAATAATGTATAAAACTACCATTTTAAAAAAGTATTCTAATTGCCCGTATTTGACAGTTTACGTGACATTTTAATATTATCGTGTAATACTTTATTGGATGAATAAGTTTTAACCAAGCATTGAAAAATCGGCCCTTAATAGTTCTCTTGTAAACTAAAATATCAGCGGAACATATTCAGTAACACATGGATTTGGATCTATTCTATTATAAAATACTCAATTTAATAAAAAAAAATATATACATATTATATATATGCCTTTTCAAACAGTTATTTTGTTGTGAGAACTTAAAATTTCAATTATTTTTCAATTGAAATCGACGAACAAACAACGAGCGTTTATTATTTTATATCTATGCTACGTGAGTACAATGAAAAAATTGTTAAGGGTTAAACCTATGTCCAGCAGTGGACAACAAAAGGCTACAGATGATGATGAGTAAAATGGAGTTACATGATAATATTTGTTTTGCAGGGCGGGCACAACTACGTGTCGCCACCGAACGCGACGCCGCCAACGAGGCCGCAGTACCCCAACTTCCAGTATAGGCCGACTGCCCAGCACTCCACCCGGCCTAGCACGCATGCAAGGTAACTATAATACTAGTGGTCCAACCCCACTTCGCTGGGGTATATGTTTACGTTTTTTCCCCATAAGAACGATCCTCATACTTAAAAGAATATTATAAAAAAAGGATTAACGAAATCGGTGCAGCTGTTCTCGAGTTTTGCGCTTAGCAACCTTTGGCGATTTATTTTTATATGCCGATAATTTAACGGGTACTAAGTATTGGAGGGTAGTCAAGTCATGAAGGATGAATTTTGACCAATAGCCGCGGTCCCATTTTTTAAGGCACGCTGGTAAACAAAAGGTCGGTAGGAATTCTCACTTTAAAAAGACAGTAGTTACTATACTCGGATTTTTAATTAGATAAAGTAAACTGACGTTTTCTGTGTTGTCAGTTTTTGATGAAATAAAAATAGAGTTGTCACAAAGTGAATGATTCAAAATCGGGAATGAATGAAATTGAATCGATCGTCTAGAGAATATTTAGTGTGTAACAATATAACACCAAATAAACACAACAATTACAACAAACACAACGTAATTAGTTACAATTAACGAAAAAATTAAGAAAACAGTAACGTAAACATCGTAAAAATATAAATAAAAAAATGATTATAATTACATTATACTAGTAACTTATATCTTATATAGCTTTATATATTACAATTAGAAATAATGTTATTTTATAGTTTGAAATGATGAACTATTCACACTCATTGTTCATTCATCTGATTGAATGAGAACTGAATTCCTCACTATTACTTTAAATGTGGCAACATTATTTTACAAAATGACATTAGCTGCTGTCAGTTTACTTTATCTAATTAAAAATCCGAGTATAAGGGTGACAAATCAACATCGAGCTATGCTGCGCTGTACTACGCTGTGCTGTGTTTGGTCAACTCGCTCGTCTAATATTTTAATGAGGATACAAACAACCCATGCTGTGCTGCGCTGTGTGAGGCTACGCTCCACAGACATAGATAGACTACGCAAGTACCGCGATCTGTATGAAAACCAAGCGTGTCATATTTTTTGTACTGACCTTGACGCGTTATGACGTCACGAGCGCTTTTTAGTGATGGTAATTTCATTTTACGCTAAATCGATTAGGACGCCACTCCCGCGGCGATTCTAGTATCGTCCTATCCCATCGAAGTAAATCGAAAGAAATCAGATCAAACTAGATCTATGTCTAAGAGGTAATTAAATAAATGAATCGTAATCGATTACTAAATCGATTCAAGACAGAAAAATGATAATTACCATAGACAGAGGAATGATAAAATAAATTTATAAACCTTTTAATATTCTAACAAGTAAACTAATGTGTTTTAGCTTTTTCTTACATATGCCCATTGAGTTACCGTGTACTACGTACTAGAGAGGCCATCGAAAGAAAGTAATGAAACTGTCAATCAATCAATCTTTATGTCCCGTTGCATCAATCCATTTTTCTTTTATGTTCGGGTTACTTGGAAAACTGAAAAAACAAACATAGTCTAAGCAATAAGGAGTTTTCTTAAAAAACTCCCAAGATGACACTTTAACTAATGGCGTCCATGTCATAATATTTATTTTTAGTACCTTTGTATTAAAATACTTAAAAGTTCTAGGTCAAGTCGTATTAAATGACAAAAAAAATCTATGCCTTTTTTTCTGAAAAATTGCTCCTTCAAATTATCATTTTTCTGTTCGATTATAAAATCGATTAGAATCGAGAACTGTTGCATCAAATGAACATCACTAACCACAAAATTGGACAGAAAAATGAGAACAGAAAAATGAGAAGACGCTATTCATTGCTTGTTATCATACGACTCGATCTTTACCGTGCCAAGTAAAAGCCGCAATGTATTCCGAATCATTTCGTATGATTTGGTATCCGTGTTTGTCACGATCGTTTTCCACAGATATTCTTTATTTGATTTTAAAATAAATAGTGCATATTCTGATTAGAAAATTACTTACCGGTGGAAGGAAACATCTCTGCTAACTCGGCCACTCACAGCTGTGGAGTTTCTACAGTTTATAACGGCGTAATTCGGCATTTTACTTTATTCAGCTTCACGTCTTTCCTTGGCGAACTGCAAGCGCGGACTGAGTGTAGGCCAGCGTCAAGTAAGTTTCATAATCTTAGTTTGGACACGGGAAGTACATACACTCGCTTAGTCTATCTTGATACATGTCTGTGCTACGCTCTGTTTAAAAACGCAGCAGTCTCGAGCGAGGCGCGCTACCCGCCGTGCTGAGCCGCGCTGTGCCGAACTGTGCTATGTTTTTATGGAGCTCTGCCATGCTGCGCTGTGTCGAGCTATGCTAGGTTTGGAGCACGCTGCGTGCCCCTCCATCGCCGCATTAAATTCATTAAAATTTTCCTTTTTTTTCACGTATGGTGTGAGGTAACAAGCTACCGTGACTGGACTCTTTTAACGACAAAATAACACATAAAATATCCATATCCGCTTCTTCTTCACTTTCATCTTCATCGGATTCAACTATGTCGTAATGTTTACGTTTTTTTGAAAATAGGGTCATATTTGACGAGATAAACGACTACACGAGCTACAGATTACTTTATACTGAGCTAGATTGTTTAGGATGTACTGAAACAAAATAGTATTGATCATACTTAGTTTATTAATTATTTTATTGACTTATAGTCTATCACAAATCAGTCCTCGAATTTGAGATGTTTTTCTTAAGTACTAGGGAAAACTAAATTAAAAACAGAACTTCTTTTTCAAAACAAAATAAACTTCTAAATAATAATAATAAACATATCAAAGCACATAATATTTATCTATGTTTGGCTTAGTTTTGAGCCTTGTCTGTCCATCTTTTCCCAAGTAAAAATCACTGGAACTTCACTGTGTTTTTCCTCAGATATCTCTTCATTGTCATCGTCTTGCTCGGTTTCGTATGTCTCTTCTTGTACCTCCACGTTGTCTTCCACGTCACTGTCATTTTCGTCTTCATAGCAGAACCAGAACTTGATTCTTCCAGCAACAATCTGATTTGATCATCGTTCATTTTGACATGAAGTATGGCCTAAAAAATTGGTCAAAATATAATTTAGAGCAACATTCATACATATATTTTACTATACATACTTCATAAAGAATTCAATGTCTGTAAAAATATATAAATGTACAAAATATATAATATTAATACTAACACAAAAAGTTGCACCTATACTCGCGTCGGTCTCATGGACCGATTGGCGCCAAATGCTATGACACGTGAACTTCAGACCTGCCGACCACGCGACGTGCACTAAAATGAAGTTAGCCCCAAATCCGGAAACTAGCAAGGAACTCGACTTCACAGGATTTACCTGCATAAAAATAATTACGAAAATGTGTTTCGTCGGTCTCACAGACCAACGCGCGAGTATAGGAAGGTTAAAAAACGTAGCTTAAGAAACACAGCACATCACAGCGCAGTACAGCGCAGCATCGTTTAATTGTTAAAAAAACGTAGCTTAAGAAACACAGCACAGCACAACGCAGTACAGCGCAGCATAGCTCGATGTTGATTTGTCACCCTAACTGCACTTTGAAGTTAGTACGTAATGTGCTATCAGAAACTGTCAATATTTCAAAAATCGTTTCACCGTTGGATATGTATGAGACTGGGCCGGCCGCTGGTGCCGACCGCTAGTGTACAATGCACTGACTAACCGCATATAATATGGCAGATAGTTACTCGGCCTACTATATGGGTCCTTAGAATGCACCGCAGAAAAGATGCATTATTGTTATTAGGGATGTAACGATACATGATTTTGCCGATACGATACCGATACCGATATTTGTAGTAATGTATCGGCGATACCGATATCGATGCTTGGTAGAAAAATAAATAGTGAATTATGCATAAAAAGTTACCAACATTTAACAGAGACAACTGTTAATCGTATTCTTTTAAATAAAAATGCCAAATCAAAAAACAACAAAACCATTTATTTTAGTACATATTATTATTTTACGAAGTCAGTTAAACTTTAAGTAATACACATACAATCAGTACCTAATAAAAAGTTTACTATTGGTAGAGTTTTTTCAGAAAACAAAGTGCGCACGCGCGGGCGGCCTCCCGCATCGTTCATTGGGCGCGGGTTTTTGAATTATTTGATATCAAAAAAATTGGTTGTTTGTAAAGTAGGTTTACGATCGAGATGTTTACGTGATAACATAATGCAGTGGCAGCGCTCGAGATGAGACGGGAGATCGGTCCGTCTCTACGAGCGCGATCGCAGGTATAACGAGAGCGTTATACCTGCGATCGCGCTCGTGAGGTTTTGGTGTGACACAAGTTTCTGAACATGTCACCCGACTAAAACGATTTTAAAAACGTTATCACGTTAAAAATTTAAAAAGTTCAAAATTATTTATTTCTTTCCTTTACATAAACAAATTTGTGATTGGAACACTCCTAAGCAAATAAAATGCTTGTGTCAGGAGGTTCCGCTCTTCCTTAACACTATTACAGAAACAGAAATAAAACAATATGAATGAATACAATGCAAAAACATAAAAGAAAAAGAAAGAATTTAATAAAAAAATATCGGTATCGGTTGATTTATTATCGGCGATACCGATATATCGGCTTGCCGATATATCGGCCGATATATCGGTATCAGTATCGGTATCGTTACATCCCTAATTGTTATCACTACTACACTACATAGTATAAAACAAAGTCGCTTTTTCTGTCCCTATATCCCTTTGTATGCTTAAATCTTGAACACTACACAATGGATTTTGATGCGGTTTTTTTAATTTTTCTCGATGAACGTTTTTGTATATAATTTATTGGGATTTAGACAAAAGCGGGCGATGCCGCGGACGGAAAGCTAGTGATGTAATAATTTTGTACGGTTTTACAGACAACAGCAGCCGTACATCCCTGGTGCGGGCGCCGGCGCCGGCGGGCCGGTGATGTACCACCCCACGCTGCTGTTCCAGCCGGCGCATATGGCCATCCCGCAGAGCTACCAGCCGCCGCGCTCCACCGCGCCTGGGTGAGTGCCCAGCGTGGCCCAGCGTGGCCCAGCATGGACCAGTGGCCCTAGTGTATTGGTGAAATAGTGGACTTGTGACAGACGTTGACTTGCCAATCCTTGGGTACGAAAGTTACACGGTTTAGCGATAGGGTGTTTCTTAGCTGTCCGCGATTGCAGAGGATAGGTGTGCAAAAATATACGTGTGACCTGTCTCGACAAAAACGTTTGTTAAAAGAAAAGTATAGCTCAGTTTAAGAAAAAAATTTATATAAGATCAAGTAAGTCATCAGTATATGAAAAAATATATACTTCGAACTTACAATTTAATATAATAAAAAATGATAATACGTGTTTTGACCGATTTTCTGGAAATTTAATTCTATTACGACAAATTTATGCCCTCGACTTCACTGTTACTCAATCAATTTGAAACTATACTATACGTCCTTTAAAATAATGGCTTAATATAAACAAATGATACATGATAAATCTATTATATAAACAAATTAAAATGACTCGGCACTACGCGATCTTTGTTTATGTTGGCCACCTTGGTCCGATAAATGCTTAATCTGCTTAAATATAAGCCTCTAGATAGGTCTATTTTATTATTTTACTTAATGTACACAGTTTCTGCATGTAAATAACGTATTCTTTTCTAAAAATCTAATTTCAATAATCCGTAATACTACAACAAAACCGGCCGTGTTTACTCACCCGCAGTAGTTGACTGTTAGTTAAAATTATGAATTTTGGCGATTGAAACACTATGATATTTATATATCACTGTAAAGAGCACATAATCTAGTAAACAATAACACATTACTGCACATCAAAACATAAAGAATTACGTATCAAAAAGGAAAATAACGTTCAGCAGTTGTTGCTCACGCGCGCGAAAAAATTACGTCACTTTTATGATAGGTGTAACGGTAAACTTTGTCATTACATTGAAGAAAAGTTTATTTTAACACCATCTATGGTCCCTTCAGGTTTCACGTCGCGCTTCAAGTGGGTTTGATTAGAGGGCTCTGTAGTGACCAGTTTAAAACGTTTCGACAGCGAATTGGATATAGGGCATTTTTTTGGCCACTTCGTCAAATTTGTGGATTTGTGCACGTTGATAGAGGTCTGAAGTCTTCTGTAGTTGACATTCTTAATGGCAATGTGGATAGAAGAAGTAGTTTTGATTATTATCACGGCTTGTGGAACGAGGGGTCAATGAACCCGATAAAAAGGTTATGAGAAACGAGGGTTAGTTGGAGGTTTTTATCGAAGTAGTTCCTTATTGATGGCTTTATAGATAGAGCTATAAGCGATAAGCTTCCATCTCGAGCATTCTTTTGTATAGGGCTGAAATCTGGACGTCGTATGCAAAACAAGAGCGTCGATTGAACTCCTACATGCGCAGCTTACGCGAGATCTTAGGCATAAGGTGGCAAAACAAGATTACCCACGAGAAGGTTCTTTAAATCGCACAGCTACCTAGCCTGACTACGATATTCAAACAGAGACGCCTTCGTTGGCTAGGGCATGTGTACAGGATGGAGTCTTCTCGATTGCCAAGACGCGTTATGCTGGGTGCAGTTGCCGATGCAAAGAGAGACATGGCTTCTTTCAATATTGATTATAAATCTTGGGAGAAGCTCGCTAATGATCGATCTGAGTGGCGCAAACTTGTTTCCGGGGGCCGCAGATCCTGTGGCGAAGCATGGTTCAGGATACTCGCAAGCAAAAGGTTGAAACGTCACCAAGGCGACACTGAACCTGCTCCAGCAAACTTCCCCTGTCCGACCTGCGGAAAAGTATGTCGATCCCGCATTGGATTGTTTGGACATCAAAAGCATTGCTCAGGCATAGCACCATAAACCGTCTGTAATAGACGTACAGGCCAACGACGATAGAAAGAGTAGCTTTAGATCAGTATTCTAATATTTTGATGGGCTAGGTTGCTTGTTATTATTAAGAATACAAAATAGTGTTGTTATATAGTTTGTTAAGTTTGGCATTGTTCGATAGGTGCAGGAATATAATGAATGAAAATGTATAACAGAATCCGTTTATCTTAATTTATTGTTCTGCAAGTAAACTAGTTAAAGAAACACTTAAACAATTAAAAAAAAATACTTATACTACTTTACTTATAAAAATACTTATCAAGACAAAATAATCTTTTTTAGTACTTAATGTATAAACTAGACCACCACAATGCTAATAATCTATGAATAACGATATTATGTTATATTCAAAATACTAACAATTTCTTTGCATATGCAAAATCTATTGATGATAGAATAAGCAAATGTTTTACTATATAAAAAGAAGCATATTCTCATGCCATACTATCAAGTTTTTCACTGCAATTCCGTTCTCTATATCATCCCACTCGATTTTCATATCACAAAAGTATTAAACACCGATTGGCGCGAAAATTAGAAAGCGATAAAAATGACAGATTCCAAATTCAAATTCATTATTTTTTTATTATAACAATATTAATGGCCAGACTAAATATTTATTAAATGTAATTCGTTACTGCAACGGGTTTGTTCCTAAAATCGTAGTACGTTCAAGGCAACGTGACAAAGATAATTTATAATCCGATTATAGGTATATTCACAGACGCAGACAAAGTAAATTACGTCAAAATATGCGGAGTAATGCCTCAAACCATACAAAGATTTAATAAAATCCTATCTATTCACCATACGCGGTGTTTTCCTATTTGAAAGTGTTTTTTTAAAGATATTTCTCACCAGAGTAATAGAAGTAGAAGGTGAACTACAATTTTTGATATATGTATTTATGAATATTTTTAAACAGGGAAAGTATTATAAATGGAGAAAGTATTAAAGACATATTTCTAATCATCACAGTCTCGAATCATTCGTTAATTCATAGATTAACTCATATTTATATATCTAATTTTATGATTATAAAAAAAACCTAATTTTTATACATTTTTCTATTATAATAATTGTCCTGTACTATGTATTTAACATAAGTATTGTATTATATATTGTATTATGCATTTACATGAAATGTGCTTTAAATTCTTTAATAGATACTAGAAGGAACTATTTTTTTATAGTAGTATATTTTATAGTATAGAAATATTTATATATAGAAGTATTTATATTCTTAACTCTCAGGCAGTGGTAATAATTGGTGTAAAATGTTCGAAAAGCGCTTGTTTTGTAAAAAAAGAAAAATAATTGAATATATTGTATCACTTTTGGCATTTAAGTACATCAACCATTATGTTCATGTATGCACTATAAAAAGAAATCCATCTAAAGACATTCACCATACTACCCTAAAATTATGTAAATTATTTCCTAGACCATTTCCATATAGTTTAAATGCACTATAACTTTTGACCCCATTTGAATACATTGGTATCAAGTAGACAAATGTTCAGAAGTATTTTTGTGTGTTGATTGCATATCTACATCAAAGTTATAAATTATATAACTGTTTTGACACACTCAAAAATACTACTGAATTTTTTTCCAAACGGTATGTAATTATATTTTATTATAATATACAAAGTAAATCATGAAGGGTATTTTGAATATGTTGTTTATGGTTTGTAAAAAGTGAATTTAAGTTCTACGTCCCAAAAGAGGTTGTGTTTTATTACCCCACACCGCACATGCATGAGTTTTAAGTTTTAACTATGTATATATTTATTTGTATTGATTATAATCATGATAGTAGAATGATTGATAGCTTCTTTAAACACCCACATCATAATTCACGTTGTATACAACACGCAGAATGCACAAAATATCAGCTATTTATTATGTTTTATGCATAAAATATATAAAGCAAGCGATCTCTTCAAATGCACTATTTTCACAATCCATAAAAGCACTGTCTTTAATATCATGTTGTCAGCATATGCGAATGCCATGCAATATACATTTATATCACAAATAAAACGGCAATTGAAATCATGAAAATGACAGCGGAATTGAAAGTTTCTTGGCAATTTCAGGTACAATTACCCATATAGATCTGCTGTTATAGTCCTTTTCACCTATGATGATTCCTGTGACACTTCATCGTGTTCCGAATTACGTATTTTATGTTTAAAAAGTCAAAATAATTTTAGTACATAATATTTTTATTTTATGGCGGCATTATTACCAAAAATATAAAAATTAAACATCTTAAGCTTATAAATCAAAAACAGTATTGTTTAGTTTAATATAATGAAAAATAAAATAAAATAACACAAAAATATAATACCTACGCAATTCGTGTACATGAAATGGATCGTTGTAAAATCATAGAGTTGGAAAATCATATAATCGGCGCCCATCTTGTGATCGTTTGTCAATCGAGTCAATCTTCTGTACGAGTACGTCAGCCTTGTATACAAGTTGCATTTTTATATTGATACTTTACGTGGTATTCTGTTATTTTTACTAATTGTTATTGTTGAATTTTTGTTGCTGTTGTTTGCTAAGTTTCCTTAGTTAATTGGTGGCGAAATGCCGAAAAAACTAATTTTGGTACTTTATTCAAATCGATTTCATTTCCATATAGAATATTATCGATTATCGGAAACAATTGATACGATTTCAGTAACCGACATCTCTACACGTGTCAAAAATCGATGTGTCACAGAAATCATCTTAGGTGGAAAGGACTATAGATGTTTATTACATATATTACAATAATATTATAGATACACCAAGATTTAAAAAACTAAATACATGTATAATACATACTTTAAAAGAGCTTCCGTTGATACAAACGTAGTATGAATGCTTTCTACATGTATTGCTCACATTCTATACGTAACAAACGGTTAAAAATGTTTTTTTTTTTTATCTGATACACCTTGTTACACGATTAGAAAAAGAACATGCTAATGAATATATGCTAATAATACGGGTCCGCTTCACTTCACAATGTTTTGTCATGCTCACAGCACAAACATTAGCACTGTATATATAGTTATTAGAATCCTGTTTACGAAATTCGACTCCACAATACTTTACAAGCAAGCACTCGATCACTTCCGCGGTAAAAGGCGATGGAGACAATGCCCTTATTTCGATACAAACTTTAAACGTATTTTCTCTACTTATGTGAGACACTGAATACATTTTTTCATTGCAATATTATTTTGAGGCCCTAACAATTCCATCTATCCACACAAAAATCGCGAAAATCTCCTTATTTCAAGATATTTCACATTTTGTTTTGACAACATCGAGGCACATGTTGCTGCATGTAACAAAACTAGTGCATCCTAAATTAATCAATAATAGTACATATATGGAACTAGGTCACGTCACGGCCGTAATCCTGTCTTCGCGCAAAAATAGGACTCGCGGGAATTTTAAATAGCCGTCAGATTTGAAATTTTCACTGCAACATACTTAGTGCATGTACTAGTCTAATCTGTGATTGATACCTTATATCTATATTTTGTAGTAAGTGTAATGCATAGGACTTTTTGAAAATAGAAATTTTGCAGAAGTTTATTTTATATAATGAACTTAAATAAAATTTGGACGAAATAATGATTGCTGGAAATCACTTAAGATTTGAGTGATTCGAGTCATGTCTCTGCATTGATGCTGATGATGTGAATGATGAGATTTTTTTCTGAAATATTCGGAATTATTTACTTAAGAAATTAGAATTTAAGTAGTAAGATACTAGTATTAAATTTTATCAATATTCACAGGTACTACCCCTATATGCCCTTCATCAGCTATTCAACACCAACAGGTCACACACCACAATGTGAGTATTTGTTTATTTATCTATATAGATTTTAGGAACACAAGTGTTATCAAAAATACTATGTACATTAATTTAGTAAAATATCTAATTGGTAAGTGAAATGTTGTTTATTGTTCTTAAGCGAGTAAAACCGTGGCAATCGGTTCGTGCATTCTGGAGTTATAGCATCAGGAAGGAAAACCCGACTTATTTTTATATTATTTAAAATCATTGAGTTACCATGTACTACGTACTAGAGAGGGCATCGCTACTAAACTATTTATAACACGAGTTAGAGTCAATCGTCTGAAGCCATTTTTTTTGTTTCATTGATTGGTTTTAATTGATAAATTTATTCATATTTTTTTAATAAGATAAACAATATTTATTTGTTACATTGATTGGTATTAATTTATAAGTAATAAGAGGCAGAATATCAACAAAATGTAACTCAATAGCCGGGCCGCGCCGCCGCGCTTGTTACACAGGTTTTGTTCGTGGTGTCCTCTCTATAATAATAGCTCAATGTGATGAATGTCCACCAGACTACTACCCGAACGGGCAGGGCGTGGCGGGCGC
>CAJQZN010037339.1:83217-101076 GCA_907164685.1 Colias eurytheme | reverse complement strand
TTTTCCTTTGAAAACGCGGGCGAAGCCGCGGGCGGAAATCTAGTAAGGATATAATTATAATATGGGCACTATTGGGAATAGCCTCTGGCTTCTGAGACCCTGTATTTCACTTATTACTCAGGGATAAGATACATGCACCATAATTATGCCACAAAGATTTTTATAATTAACATAATTTATTATAAGTTCAATGAAAATTTAACCAATGTATGCTTGGTTGTGATTCTTACAGAACGCAGGTGAGACTGTGAAAATAATCAGGGAATTCTGAATTATCACTCACTTGATAAAGGAAATCGATCGGTGGAATTGATGTCACTTACATCTGTCCTTTTTCCCACAAGAGGACACACATGCGCATAATAATATGTAATGTGTAGCTTGGTATTTCGTATATAAGTTTTATTTTTATTAGAAATATATATCTTAGTAAAAGAGGGGTTTAAAATTGATTAAATATAATGTGTCAAACGCTCTAGATTTTTTTTTCTGCAGAATACTTATATACAGGTAAATTAGCTTGGAGAAATTTTTGCATATGTAGTGGTGTGTATATTACTCAGATCTTAGAGCGCGTTTCCACTATATCGTTCTGGCCTATACAAAAATGTTTCGATATCCTAACATTACTATTTAACTTTATACTTATTCCTAGCAACACTTTTGTTTTCAATAAAAACAAGTTTTTATTTGAAAGAAAATGGTTTTGACTTTATAAAAAAAAAATATATCATTCAATTTTACGTCCTTGAGCAAACGACAAGGCGACTACCGTGAAACAATAAAATATCGTGTCCATAATAATTTGTTTCATAATTAATATTTGACCATAATAATTACGAAACAAAACAAATAAATAAATCGTCACTTGATAGTGGAAAGTGGAAACACGCACAAAACCAGAATAAACCAGTTTACGCTGTCCGCAGGTGCCACGTGCAGTCGTTTGGTAGCGTTAGAACATAAAGCACATTTCATTCAAAAATTATAATTATTATGAACGTAGTTTAATTGATAAATTTTGTATTTGTTGATTGTTGTTATTATTTGTTATTATTGTTATAATATTTGTTGAAGTGAATTACATGTCCCGCAGCCGGAGGCCCCAAATGAAAACTCAGATGTACTTAAAAACTACATTTAATAGCTAAAATGAGACTTTTACACCCATGTCTGCACGATGCAGACCGGAGTTGAAGAATGAATTTATACAGTTTAATAATTATAAAGACGTAAGCTTGGATGCTATAAGGGAAATCGCATCCACATTCTATTCCCGTGCGAACGGCGTATTCAGCAGTTTTGTATGAAGGCAGGGCCATAACTAGTGTTTAATTTGTGTGTAAGTGTTGTAACTTTATATTGTTAATTCAATATGGCTCCAGTGTTAAAACATGGTCGAGGCAAGCCTTTGACTTCTCAAACTAAAGAATTAAACTTTAAATGTCGTTTCTTTTTCAGGTTAGTAAATTTTTCATTTTAGTAACATTGTTAATGTAAAAGTTATATGTATGTTAAATGTGCAAATATTAAAATAAAGTCTCATCTTTTTCAGAGGAGAAACACATATAGTTTAATTTAAAATCCCTTATATATACAGGGTTACTTGTAAAACACCGGCAACCTCGCAGGACAAGATAGCTAACATCATAAGTAACAACATTTCGACTTTTGATAATTTGTTAGATTTTATTTTCATACAAAAATAAATATTCATTTAATTTTCCGTCTGAATATTATAAACTCTACGCCTCCCAAAAATTACGTAAACAAAAAGCGAACGAGAGGGGGAAGGGGGCGTCGCGTCGTCCATCCGATAATTAATAGAACATAGACTTACAAATGTAAGGAGAGTACAATAAAAGTTTAAAAAATCATTTAAAAATAATTTATTGCGTTATGCCAAAAGTCGTAGAACAAATGTTGTTATTTATGATGTTAGCTATCTTGTCCTGCGAGGTTGCTGGTGTTTTACAAGTAACCCTGTATAAAATAAAAACTAAAAATAAAATGTTGTTTTATTTTATTTGCTGACCATACACTACTACAAACGCAAAAATTTCTCCAAGCTAATTTACCTGTACCTTATAGTATCTTAACGATTTATTTAGTCTGGCAGTAACTTTATTTATTTATCCTTTATTACTCTTAGATAACTTAAATATGAACTTAATCTAATTATAAATTAAAACAAATGGCGGTCTTATCGCTAAATAGCGATTTCTTCCAAACAACCGGAGTACGGAAGGAAATTAGTTAGACGAGAGGAATAGGGCAGAACATAAATATAATATGTAAGAATATAATATAAAGATTCTTAGATACAAAGATTCTCTACTTTCTGTTTTTCTAAAACTCGTTTTCTAAGCTCGTAAATATTATGATTATAGAAGCTATAATGTTGTACTGCCTTTACAGCCGGTACCAAATAATAGTAAAATATGACCTTTTTAAAGTTCACTAAACTTGCCCATTTAAAAATACGACATATCAGAACACTGTATTACATTAGCGTGATATTGTAACATTTTAACGTGTTTTTAACATGTTTATTCATCAAAAACATTCGTGATCTGTGCACATTAAAGCGTGTATAATATTGTGAAAACCCGTTGCTATTTCTGTTTGGTTAATGAAATATGTCGGATAATCACGGACGGACTGAGCGTTGATGATTTAGCGAAAATAATACTGTAATGGGCCCTCTTTACAATGGGCATCGTTGGGCGAGTAGAGGCCACGATAGAGTAGAGGGCCTAAATGTATCGGCCGTCATTGCGGATGTTTATTAGTTATGGCGGCAAACATCGACGATCAATTGTTGGGCCAACGCTGCCCATCGTGAAGAGGGCCCATTAAATTGACTACATTTGAGGCAAAAGCTTTCGGATAAAGTGACGTTCATTCAAATACAGTTTCTGCTAATCACGTATTACGTGGAGTTTATTTATATAGACTATGCGATAATTGCAGTAAGTTATAGATGAATATTTTTCAGGTAAAAGAAAAGAAGAGCTTGTGTTCACGCATTCAGAAGTGTCGTTATTAAAAATTACTAAAGTACTTTCAAAAAGTACTAAAAAATGAAAAATCAACGTGCAGGAAGCTTAATAATTTGTTTCATAATTGAAACTGGAGCGTTGAAACAGGCTATTAGTATATTTAATAAAGTTTCAATAAAAACAATATTTCAGTTTGTTCTTCATTTTAAAAGCTCGGAATTTATATTGCGATTGTCAGTAATTTAATACTGTTTTATATTTTCTTGAAAACTTCTTTAGCGGCGTTGGGTATAAAATCTTAAACTCGCGTCAGGACACGTGGCCTGATCGAAAAAGCGTAAGACGGATGTTTTTTTTTTAAGCCCTTATATTCCATGCGTAAGACGGGTACCATTCCAAAATATCAAACATGCTGAACGTTAATAATCAAGTTTTCACTTCTGCCGGCACTCCCGGAGTGTAACCCGTCTTTTTAATCGTTACTTATACTTGGTTTGGAAGTATGGATAATGAAGGAATAGATTTTATTATGAAATTTATTTATTATTAGAATGGACATTAATTTTTGCAATGTATTATGTTTTACTGTAATTATATTTAAAATCTTGTTCTTTTTGCTCATCAGTTAATAGATATTCTTTCGTATTATTTCGTAGTATTCGTGAAATCCATCAATTTGGTAAATGCATTAATTCTTTAATTTTAAATTTAAAAGGGTCAAGTTTCAGCTAATATGCTTCTAATTTTTTTTCGTGACCAAATTTATCTATGTTTTTGTTATGTTTGGATATATTTTAAGTAAACTACGTAAACTATTTTATCTAACATTTGAATTTTCAGTTTAGTTTTTAGAACTATTATAGAATATTTATTACCTTGTTTGATTTTTTTGTCAATATTTCTTTTCAGTTTGTAAATGAATTTCCTAGACCTGTCACACATAAAAGCGAAGCTTTGAATTGCAATAGATCGATAGATTCCAATTTTCATTCAATAAATATTAGTTTTAAACCTAAAACATTCCAACGCATGCAAAAATATGAAAACTATAAATAAAAACCTATATTTGTTTTTGGTAAATAAATAAATAAACACATTCTAGCTTTTAACGCGGCTTCGTTCGTATATGCTTCCAAGTTTGAAGCATCAAGTTTTATAAAAGTAGGTTTTTTTCAAGGGTCCACTATGATATTACTCTATTAACTATTCGAACATATTTTTCAAGTCACACTTGAAAGTGCAGAATAGGTTTAAAATATCTGCATGATGCTTAAGAATACTTACAAGCCTAATATAAATTATTACAAAGAAAACTTATATGAAAATGATGAAAAACGAATAATGTTATAGTCGGGCCCTAATTTCCATGTAACTATAAAACCTTCATGTTTTGAGGCCATTATCTGCTAAAAGTTATTTTTATTATTTAGGGGACTCTCTACATTATTTCGAATGGTCATTGTTAATAGACTTTGTCACTTGGGATAATTGCTTAGATATAGGAAATCAATGTTTTCAATTAATGATGAGGAAGATTCATTAAAATTATTATGAATCGTTTTTATAGAATAGTGAATTATACACTTGTTATCAAATTATAGAACTGGTCAGATTCTTTAAACGTCCATTACCTAAATAAACTCACAATTCTAACGTAAAATGATACAAATATGCGAAAATAAGATTGTAATTGCTCGCAATTTTACTCCTATGTCATAAAACGCGACTAACGCAAGCAAAAATTATTATCAAACATCAACAGCTATGTTCTTTAGCCGTGCGGTGTAAATGGATAGATGCGTTTAAATGTGTTTAACCCCTCATTTGGTGATTATCAACGAACATATTATTCCTGGGTGTGTTGACAGCTGGCAATTAGTCTCATTCATAGTTTAATGTCGCTATTATTTGGCTGTCAGTCAACGATTTATTTTAATATTCAGTAATGATTAGGCGTTGCTATTTGGTTTGTGTGGGATTTGTTTTGCGATTTTCCGGATATATTGTTGTAGGATTGATTAAACGTAGTTTAATGTTTTAGGTATTCATGAATTAATATAATGCAGTACTACTATTAGTAGTAAAGTAAACATTGATATGTATTATGTTTAGAAGCTACAGTACTGTGTTCGATTACTGGTAGAGACTGGTCAAAGAATTTAAAATCGTTTAAAAGTTGCTAGGTTTTTATACAATGGAAATATTGAAAGGCTGTCGAAATTTGAACGTAGTTGTCTATTGTAAAACTGAAGACTCTATGAATTTAATAGAACAGGATCTGAAGCATTTAAGCCTAGCATTTATGTCCGGTCCTGTTGGTCTTAGCGTGATGATATTTAACCTATAGCCTTCCTCGATAAATGGGCTATCTAACACCGAAATATTTTTTCAAATCCCACCAGTAGTTCCTGAGATAAGCGCGTTCAAATAAAAAAAACTCTTCAGCTTAATAACATTAGTAAGTATATACGTATATACATAGTTCCTAGTTCGGGCGATAAAATATTGTGAACCCTGAAACGATGTTTATGTGCTCTTATAAAGTAACACAATTGTAGTATGTGAATTAAAGTATGTGAATATGTGTATACAGTTAATATTTGTGTATTTATTTAGCCATTAATTGTAGGCTTTGGATGGAACCTAGACGCAGTCTGTTAACTACTAATCTTAATAACTACTCCAACTAAGGAGGTATCAATTAGACAACTTTAACTGTACATAGTATATGACGTTTATACCTATTCAAAGAAAGTATATGACAACTAACGTTCCTGAAGACGCTTTGTCCGTTTACAAGGGATATTAAAAACTTCAACAAAGATTCCGTAACAGTGTAGATCGCTGGGAAACTGTAGACCACAATTTTTCAACACCTGGCGTTAGTCGGGAAAACTAGCAACTGTCATTAGTCCAAAGTTTCCGTGAGATAGAAATGTTTTCGCGCTAAATCTTTGGAAGCGAAGATTTTACTGCAACGTTACAAGGTTTAACGTCCGTGCAGTTTTTGAGGTAATTTATTGTGATCGCTGCTTTTTCAATTGGTGGGTAAATATTTTATGTTCTGTACATCATTATTTTAATTGTTATGTTAATACTCATCGCACACACACACACACATTAAATAATATTATTTATAAATTGTCTGTGAAAAAAAAATGTGTTAAATGAGTAATATACATATGTATAGCATATAGCCTTCCTCGATAAATGAGCTATCTAATACCGAAAGAATTTTTCAAATTGGACCCGTAGTTCCCGAGATTAGCGCGTTCAAACAAACAAACAAACTCTTCAGCTTTGTAATATTAGTATAGATTTGAATTTGCGTTTGCAATATTATTAGTCTACACTAATATTATAAAGAGGAAAACTTTGTTTGTTTGTTTGTTTGATTGTAATGAATAGGCTCATAAACTACTGGATCGATTTTAAAAATTCTTTCACAATTCGAAAGCTACATTATCCACGAGTAACATAGGCTATGCTTTATCCCGGAAATCCCACGGGAACGGGAACTATGCGGGTTTTTCTAAGAAAACGCCGGCGAAGCCGCAGGCGGAAAGCTAGTAACAAATAAACAGCATACAATCTGCCCTTAAATTGAAATGTATTATGAAGGTATTATGGATTTGATTAGGTTCCCACCTGTACCTTCGCATAAGGGATTCTAGATTATACCCAGGCTTATTAACTACGGGTCTACGAGGCTACAATATTGTTGAATTTGAAACAATTTAGGCTTAGATAATGAGTCCGCATTTTCAGATTATAATTTACATATTAATTGTTTTTCGAAATATATTTGTTAATACTTTATCATTTTAATTATTTTTGGTTTTGTTTTTAATTGTCTTTGTTGAGTGAACACATGTAACACTGAGTTATATTCACCACTGTCAAGAAACATATTATGTAACGTGTAGTATGTTTAGAAAATATTTTTTCCTTCATCTGTTCATCGCCACGGTCCAACTAAAATATAATGTCAGGAAACCGGGATATTTTAAAGCCACACATGTTATTAATTTGAACGGTATATTATATTTTAGAAAATAATAAAAAAAGCCTCTATTTATATTTAATTTAAAATTATTGACACGAACTAGAATCGATAATATATTAAATACTTACGTTATCGTAAATAATGTTATCAATGTTTTTGTTAAGTATTTTAATTGGCGTATAATTAAACACATGAAAAACAGCTCTTTTTAACTGGATAATATTTAAATTTCTATTTAATATAAAAACCTCGTGTTTAAACATAGTATAAATTGCTCTTCGTTTATATCAAAACTCGAATAAATAAAACGCTTTTTACAGACACAACCATTTATCGTTAAAAACTAAATCGTTGAACTTATTACTAAACAAACAAAGTAACACGAAGCTTGGAGAAATGAGTTTTAGGTTTGTGGCACACTGAGCGAAAATAAAACAAGAATGAAGTAAAAAAAATATTTTAATGCATACAACTGAACCTTGTTCACAGTGTTGACTGATAAAAAAACGAGTTAAGGAAATTGAGATAAAAGAGTTGTAGTAAAAAATACTTTTTTACACTACACACACACTTAGACGTAAAATGATGGTCATATTAAGCAAGTTTCACACTGTTCGTCAGTTTAGACATGGATTAATTTTGATTAAATCAAAGAGGAGACTTAACTACTAATCACGAGTCACGACATATCCTCAATATCTTCAATAGGATGCAAGATATTATAATATCATCATGGACTCAATCATCAATTCATCTTTATAAGTCACTAGTGTAGTAGTATATATACTACTACACTAAAGCACTAAATTATATACTAAAACCTTCTTCTTGAATCACTCTATGTATTCAAAAAATCCGCATCAATATCTGTTGTTTAGTTTTAAATATTAAAGCATACAAAGGGTCATAAGGACAGAGGAAGCGTCTTTGTTTTATACTATGTAGTGATAATATAAATACAGGAGAGGCACATTAAATGTAGGAGAAACATCAACACGTTTCAGTATACCACCAGCCTAACATTTTAAGTGCTAACTTAATTTTATAAAATTATTAACAGTGTTTTTGTCGCTTTCATGAAACACACTTCGTGCTTCAAGCTATAAAATAATATCTCATAAAGATGTCGTATTACAAGCGAATTTTGTTGAGTAAATAATGAATTTAAACGTGTTAATGTTATTTTTAAGTGTAGTTAATTTAACACGCGATCAGCGACACCTAGCGGCTGATTTAATCAAGTTTAATCTCACGTAAATCTTTTTTTAAGATTTTAGTACAGATTAAAATATTACTATACTAGATTTTACGATAATTACGTTTCATGCCGCGTTATAATTAGGGTTGAGATGGAATGGGTTTGATAATTTTTTATACTATTTTTATTTTAGTATTTTTAATACTAACTGCTTGTGATTATAAACGATAAGTGGTACAAAACGCTATAAAAGTCACTAATTTGTGAATATTTGTTATATAAATTAGCTAACAAGGCTAAGTTATGTTTGTGACGTCAAAATTTATTTTTTTGTGGTGAATTTCTTAAAATTATTTATATCTCAAATTCAACGTATAAAATATTATCGTACCTATGTATCAAGTAACAATAGAAATAAAGGTCATAAACTCGAATCTATTTACAAATTATTTCAGTAGAGCTACCTACAGATATAAAATTTCAGCATAATATAATAATGAAAATTTTTACGAATGAAGTAAGCACTGCTTTTGTGTAGTCCTGTGTTCGATTCCCGCGACAGTTAATCGTAGAGAAAATTGATTAATTAAACTGTTTTCAAATAAATCTGCCCCATACCCACATAGCTAAAACATATTATCTGACACAGGTTTTCACTATATTTTTACCCGCTCCATAGTAAAAACGCTATAACCATCAGTTAAGCTGAACGCATTCGCGGTGCGTCACTGCCTGATATATCGATGGGATCCTGCAGACGAAATTTAGGAGCTTAATATTAAAGTAGGTGTAAGGGAGGAGAGATAGCGATTTATTGAAATTGAGCTTATGTACAATGAATTGTGTTACACATATGGTTTTTTTAATTAATGTTTTATTGCTAAGACTTTGGTCGTTTAGATGAAGTTTGTCTAACAAGTTTAGTCGACTATTAATGTATGTAGGTATTATGATAGTTAAAATTATAAGATTATTCATAAATCTCAAATGAAAACGAAAACGATAACGAAACCGAAACCGTAATCGAAACTGAAAACGAAACCGAAAACGAAAAATTATTTATAACATACATATTTTAATTTTAATTTAATCGCTGTATCTCACAACTTCTACCACTTCCACAGTACATTAGTGCGACTGTTGTGTATACAATTGTTACGTAAAACGGAGTTCTTGATATTCACACGCTCATTGTCATGTTACACGATTCTAGATTATATCCTCTATACATAGGGGTGATATTTGCCTAACATATTTTTGGTTTTTGAGAATTACATTGGGATCTTGATAACATCAAAGACTGTCTAAATAATAATATGTTCTAGCTTGTAGTGTTTTGTTTAATGATTGTGTTAAGGTATCTAGGGATTTAGTGTTTCTTGTATTACTGAAAAGCTCAAAGATCGTATTTCATACGATGAAATTACAAGTGATTTTAGAGTTTTAGAAATTATCTTGGTAAAATTATTTAGGGAGCAGTGTTATAAATGTGATATTAATTTACTTCAAAAACAGTATGCTAAGACTTAATTTATTTAAACACTCTCTACCTGCAGGTAAGCAACTTTAATACATATTTATTTGATCAAATAAAATTACGTTATGAAAATAAAATGATGGATTATCATTTTTTACATGAAAACACTTATAAAATTTGAAATTGTAAGTTTATAATATGGTGTTTAAAATGTATTTCCAATTTCTATTTTTTACACATATTACTTAATTATACAATAAATATTAGTACAAATAAAGCGAATTCTAATAATAAACACAAGGAATGTCCCCGGCGGGCAGCCCTAATGATCTTGAACAGGAAAAAATGAATTTACCTTCATTGTCAAAAATGCCACACAGCCACATAAAGGCCTTTCAAAGAATTCCAATAAAATTCCCTTTTTTATAAATTAAACACAAATACTTTTTACCAGTTAAAGAGAATTTATGGAAATTGTATTTTACATTGTTGTATTTGATTGGAAATAATCTGTTATGTTGGACTTTGGATTTATATTGTTACAATGTTCGAATATTAAATAAATAAATAATAAATAAATATTATAGGACATTATTACACAAATCGCCCTAGTCCCACAGTAAGCTCAATTAAGGCTTGTGTTGTGGGTACTAGGCGACGATAAATATAATATTTAATAAATACATAATTATATAGATAATAACACCCAGACCCAAGAACAAATAATTGAGTTCATCACACAAATATTTGCCCTGACCGGGGATCGAACCCGGGACCGTCGGCTCAGTAGGCAGTTACTTTACCACTGCGCCAACCGCGTCATCGCATATTGAATGGGATTTGGAACTCAAATGTGAATAAGTATTTTTGTATTATTTATATTGTATTAGATAATCTCTTGTGATTTGTAAAAATGTACCTAAAAGGAAATATTATTATTGGTATAATATGTTAGACAAAACAATTGTATTATGAACTGTTTTTTCAAAATATAAACTGTTTTATGATAAAATGTTTATTATTCCAATCCATTGAATTAAACTTATCTCATTCATAAGTATGAAGCTATGGCAATTACGCTATGCATAGATAAGATAATGATACTAATTTAAATATTAATGGAAATTTCACGTACCTACCTAATGTTCTCCCAAAGTTTGTCTATGGGTTATACATAAATAATAAAAGTAATTGATCGATATTAGTGTTGTAAAGATCTTCATTTTTCGGTTTCCGAACTTTAAAAGAAAAAACCGAAACCCTTATAGCATCACTTTGTTGTCTGTCTGTCAACACCCTTTTTCTCAGGAACGCGTGGAGGTATCAAACTGAAGTTTATATCGAATACACAAGTCTACGGTCACATATCTCAGTTTGTATTATAACAATAGCATTCATGATAGTATGTGCAAATCATTTTGTATCTATTCTTTGCGGTAATCAGAAATCAAACAACCAATACTATCAAACAAATAAAACCATTATATTCAAAACATACAGATTACAATCGCAATGGAGCATTGAGATATTTTATTCCCCTTCTTTGGCACGAATACGATCCATTTGACTTTACACAATACATTCATAATAAATGTCACGAGCATTGTGTGGAATTTTATGGGATTTTCTGACGACCTTTTGCCCGCATTTTTGTGTTTAGCAAACGACAAACGTGTGTAAAACGCTTCAATATTCATAGTATAGAGAGGTAGTCTGTTAATCACCAGAATAAATGCACGGATTTTGAAATCAATTGTTTTATTAGTAGAAAGCCTTGTTCCCGAGTCAAGTTAATTTCTTTTCTTATTACAGAAAGAATAGGGACAACAGGCTAGTATAGTAGTATTTTAAAGATTATACGCAGACCAAACGTACAGTTGATAATTGTGAGGTTGGGAAATAAAACAACATTATAATATGATAATTTGGCAAACGATTATTCGGCGAAATAAAATTCTGCGAAAGGTTGGTTAGCAAGTGAAAATCAGGCGAAAAAAGAACTAACTCTGGCGAAAGAGATCCATTATTTTTAATATTTTAATAGACTGAAGGCTAAACATAACATATTATCTAAAATTTTTGAAGCTATAAGTGAACCAACATACATTTTCAAGTCATAAATATGTCACCAATCTGAAGAAATTGAAACAAACGAAGCGATGACAAAGTTAATAACATAAAAAGATAAATTTATGGCTCAAATTGCAAGAGATATGCATCGTAAAACTGAAAATATGGGCAGTGGAGCATATATTTATGGCTAGATTACAATTTATTTCCCTTTCTTATATTTCTGTACGCACAAAGATACTCGAAATGAATTAATAGTTTCATATTTCATAATATTTTTATTCAGTTTCATGATATATTTTATATTATTGAGATCGATGTCTGGCAAAAATAATAAAAAAATACTGCATTTTTTTTAATAATACACACAATAATATTATATTGTATAATAAGCCCCATTCCACATAAACGAATTATTTATTTTTTGATTTTAAATATTCATATTAATTTTAATATAATATTATATTTTTATCAAATAAATAGGAAATAGTATATTATAATAAAAATAATCAGCTATTAATTGTAAACACGTGATTAGAGAAAACACAATAATAATGTTTCAAATACTACACCATTATATCAACATCTACGATGCTACGCAGCTACGCCGTAGCGCGTTCGTAGCAAAGGGTTGATATGCTTGAGCATAATATTCCTGGCAATATATTGCTACGCGTCTGGATGTATCTAAACAGTATATGCGTAGCTTTGTGTGGAAACAATTAAATTGAAGGCTGCATTGAATCTATATTCCTGAGTGATATTATTGCTTAGTCTGATAAGATACTATGGATTGCTATTTGAAGCGTATCATGTTTATTGAGGTATAACGGTAAGAATAATAATGTCCTTTGTTCTTGTTTCAAGATATTCAACAACTATATATATATTGAAATTGATATTTTTAGTTTTATCGCATTCAAATGCTTTATAAATATAAATTTATAAAGAATATAATAAATTCGATCGCTCTGGCGGGTCACGAGTGACCGCGTTGGTCAGACATCCGCCCCGGAATGGCGCGAAAGGATGCGGGTTCGAGTCCCGCCTCGTGATCGAATTTTTCTATTCTTTATAAATTTATAACTATATTTAATTGTACATTATACAGGTGACTTTTGGCAGCTGACAATAACTTTTTTCAAGTACACAAGACACAAGAAGGGTACGTAATTTATTTATTTAACAATTTAATGTACCACCCAAAACTAAAAATATTTACAATTATACAAAAACGGCGGCCTTATCCCTTACTAGCGATCTCTTCCAGGCTGCCCAAGGTAAGGGATAAAGAAAAATAAGGAAAATAAATGTGACGCGCTAATTATAATATACTGTTTATTTTTAGGACTATCACAGAATTAACTTTAAGGGCTTGGTCTAGTAGTGCAAACAAATGCATCCTGTCATCCTATATGTAAATAATACAAATGTACTAAGGGAAAGTTGCTCCACTTAATTTTTAAAAATTAAATCATTCGTATAATTTAATATTCGTAATAAGTACCAAAAATGACAATTTGAAACAATTTTCGTGAAAATTACACCGGGTGATTTTTTTTTATCAGTACACAAAATTTGCGAATACTTTCTATTGATATCTTCAACTTCATGTTTATATAACTGATCAACTTTTACAAAGAAATTTGGACGAAATATAAAAAAAAATAAGCTTTCCAAACAAAATGCATAACTCTATACATTTTTTTCGACCTAAGTTTCTTAGTGAAAGTTGTTCAGTTTAACTAATAAAACGGATAAACAAATTTTGTATTTAATAAAAAAATGTAATGTTTGTGTTAAAAAATTATAAAATAGAAAAATACGCAAATGAAAACAAAAGATATTTCTTTCTGACTAGCTTCCGCCCGCGAATCCGTCCGCGCGGATGTCAGTCTTCGCGTCTTCTACAGATTTATTATATTATGTATAATATATAGATTTATATTGATAAACCTAATAAATCTTTTGCTAGCATTCTGATGCTTTATCGGTTGCACTGGATTTATCTCTTTTTTTTCAATCGCTTGATTGATATAGGACAATCCTTGATGGGCATCGAATGCTGAAGTCTCGAATCAATCAATTCTGACAGTAGGCAATTTATGTAAAATCCAATAATGGTCCATCATTTTATTTTGCCTAAACGTTACATACTTTTTTATATATTCTATTTTATATATTCTATTTTTAACGAATGATTCACTCCAGTCCAAACAGCAAATAAGCAGACTTCTGCTTCTGTAACGTTTAGTTGTCCCTGAATTTGGAAAAAATAGTCATGATTCTTATCTATGACAAAAGTGTTATTTTTTGCATTGTATTTAAAATATTAAATTTTTTTTTAACCGCATCTTCCGCATTCATGTCTTTTGCCGGAATTAGACATTTAACTTCTACTAGTCCCATTTTCCCTTTTTGATATGGGAGTGTATAAAGTAAATTTTTTAGATATTTCTCGTTATACTTTTAAAAAGTTATCATTGTCATTTTGCTCATTAGGTAAAGTAATTTCGATATCAGTTTTAAGTTTTTTGATACCTGCAATAATAACGCCATAATCGCCTGCACATACTTATCGATTACACCCTGTATACAATCCACCATCCACATTCATAATGTTTTCCTGTCCTCCTCTCCTTTACGCTGTTCACCGATACATTTTAAATGAGTAAATCTGCTACCACTGAAGGATGTTTCATTGTGATCAGCAAATTTTCACCACTGTTGTCGATTATTTGTTTTTCATTTTTAATCAGCAATTGGGAATCATCAGTTTTGTTTTTTGCAGATTGGTGATGTACCCTAACAATACGTCGAAAAGGGAAAGCATCAACGAATTATCGTTTTCGTCCTCTTTTTTTATTCTTCGCGTCTCTGTTACTTCTGTTTGTTTAGTTCTCAACCCCACTGAATTTTGATGATGTGATGATAATCCATTCGTTTTAATATTGGTACTTAGAGTTGGTAGACTAAACTAGAAATGGCGGACTAAATTTGTCAGCGCGTCTGTAAGATCAGAATATAAAACCAACATCCTGTATTTAAGTTACAAAATTAATAATCAAACAACATGCCGCTACGTTGAAAATGACTAGAAGAAAAAATTAAAACACCTCGGATCAATTTTGGAGTAAACAAATCATTTTCCCCGTATGGGGATTTCCCCGGATGAACTTGGGAAGTTCAAGTTCTCAATACAAGTTTATATTATATTTCGTATTTCTCAAACGAAAAATAAACATTTTTGGAACTTCAAAAAAATTATACTTATTATAAGAAAATTTCTGAGCTTACTTTAGTTTTAAAGAAATATACATCCCTTTACTGACACCCCGTAAAATAAAGAAATTGTTGCCAATCACCTTTGCAATCTATTTGGTTTCATTAACTTTATGTTCGAAGATAATTTTTTTTCTAGTAGTTACACTTCCATATCGAAATCAAATGTTTAAAAATACGAATATTTGCACAAAACTAAGATAAAAATAATCAATTAACAAAAATATTAAATTTAATGAAGTAGAGCAACTTTCACTTCGGTATGAAGGAAAATCGAGCGTAGAGCACACGTCAGAACGCTCCGGCCCAAGGAGCGCGACTAAAGAAATTCGCTAGGATTTTTCCTTATTATTTTATATATTTTTTTAATATTTAAAGAATTATCAAAATTCAAAAAAAAATTTTTTTAAAGGATTAATACTCATTGGTCTTCAACCAACTCGAATAAATTAATGGAAAAAATAACTTTTAGCAGTATTTATCAATCGATTTTGTAAGGCAAAAAATGGGAAATTTAATGAATTTATAACGCTCTAATTAAGAAAATCATAAGTTTTTCGGCAATTGTATTCAGCAGTTTTTAATAACGACTATATAAGGATAATAATGCGCTGATCAGATTGTGTAAATTGTAATCGGTTGCAACGTAGTGAGTGCACAAACTTAGCTCGAAATGATTTTGGGGGAAAGAGGCTTATCTTGAAGGCCTGATTAAGGTAACATAAAGTAACTTTATAAATGTGAAAAAATTCACGCGCATTGCGTATATAACACTAATTGATAAACAAGAAAAAAAAATTCAGTTTATCATTTCATTAGCCGGGAAAAAATTGTCAAATAACTTGTTGAAAACGCAATTTTGCTAGACTGCAGCCTTAAGGACGCTGTCACAAATCTGCGTTACTCAAATTTAGGTATCTAACGACGTAACTTTGTTCGCGGCAATATCACGCTCACGTAAACATAGCGCATTCCATTTTATAGACCATCTTCATACTTGATATTATTTTTAATTTTTGATATTATGTATTTTTATTGAAATTGATTCCAGAAGATTACTAGGAACTTTAAAAATTCATTTTGTTACTTTTATTAGTAGGTACGATCCTAATAAGTATGTTAGTATGTTCAAACAACTTAAAAAAGTGTGACTATTTTACATCATTATTTCATTGAATCTATGAATTGTATACAATATCAAAGCTTTTTAAGAAATGTAGAATTATTATCATACATAATATGATGTTACCGGCACTGTATTAAATCCGGCATTGTATACAATTCTTAGTAAATGTATGTTATTCCGAAAAATAGTCGGAATGAAATAAATTATAGGTATTCGTCACATAACACATTACCTAGGATACTCTGAACTTTTCCTACGTAGCAAACACATTTGCAAGTGTGGGTGGTTTTTGGGGTAGCTATTAACCAATATGAGGTCAAAACTAAAATCCAAGATGGCGCCGACGAAAATTTTACATCTTTTCGTCATGGGTGTCATTTTCAAGGTTTTGGAGTAGCTCTTAACAAATATGAGGTCATAACTAAAATCCAAGATGGCGCCGACGAAAATTTGACTTTTTTCGTGATGGGTGTCATTTTCATGGTTTTTGGGGTAGCTATTAACGAATATGAGGTTAAAACCAAAATCCAAGATGGCGCCAACGAAAATTTGACTTTTTTCGTGATGGGTGTCATTTTCATGGTTTTTGGGGTAGCTATTAACGAATATGAGGTTAAAACCAAAATCCAAGATGAAAATTTGACATCTTTTCGTCATAGGTGTAATTTTCTTAATAATAAAGAAGTAAATTAAAATAAAATAACAAAGATGTTAACGTTTTTGTTATTCTATTTAAGCACGCTGTTTCTTTTTCCGTACAAAAAAACTAAGAGATATTGCAAAAAAATTGATCATCCATCCAATTTATGACCGCGCCAACCGATGCTTAACCTCGATATTTTTATTTGTTGCTATTGGTAGCGGTAAAGGAAATAACCTCATCTCTCAAAATTTTAACTGTTTACCTATCACGTTTCATGAGATACCTGGTGACAGATAAAAACACGAAATCTTAGTAATGAGGTCCTGTCATTTTACATTTACAAATTTATATTAATTATTCTATGCTAATACTAATATTATGAAGCTGAAGTATCTATTTTTAAAAAATAATTTTCAGTTTGTATTAGTAAGTAGGTACAATAAAACAAACAAAACATTTTCTAATTATGTAATTTCCGATATTATTAATAATTACAATAAATCTTGGCTCCACAGTGAGCTATGAGAATATGGGGTGGGTTCAGTATTCTAGATGAAAGTAAGTAAAATAAAAATTAAATCATAAAAATCTCTATAGGTATATCATTTTTATATAAGACATGATGCAAAAATACACCAACAGTTGTACTGCTATTGAACTTTTGCTTAATTTTTGTCAGTCAACGGTCTATTGCATTTATGTGAGTTATGGTCCCTTAAATCCAAAAATCATGAAAATGACACCCATCACGGAAAGATGTAAAATTTTCGTCGGCGCCATCTTGGATTTTATTTTTGACCTCATATTGGTTAATAGCTACCCCAAAAACCATGAAAATGACACCCATGACGAAAAGATGTAAAATTTTCGTCGGCGCCATATTGGATTTTAGTTTTGACCTCATATTAGTTAATAGCTACCCCAAAAACCATGAAAATGACACCCATCACGGAAAGATGTCAAATTTTCACCGGCGCCATCTTGGATTTTAGTTCTGACCTCATATTGCGTAATATCCACCCCAAAAACCATGAAAATGACACCCATCACGGAAA
>CAJQZN010037339.1:69899-83207 GCA_907164685.1 Colias eurytheme | reverse complement strand
ATAGCTACCCCAAAAACCATGAAAATGACACCCATGACGAAAAGATGGCAAATTTTCGTCGGCGCCATTTTGGATTTAAGTTTTGTCAAATTGCTTTACCCCACCAATCCGTTCAACAACCCATAAAAAAAGAGGATCTCAGTCAACATAATTTTTAAAACATAATTTTAAATTACAAATAATTGGAATATGAAACTTATACAGTTTACTCTTATAAAGTATCAAATATTTCAAATCACGAAAACGACAGTATACGCACAATAATCTTTTTCTAATTCGTTTTTATTTTTGGGACGAGGAGCGATACACCCGTCCTTCCAAGAGCGCTTCTGAGCGCGGTCTGACGACCCGCGAGAGCAAAATGTATGAAGAAATCGACAAGTATTTTTAATTTAGCTTATAATTGAAATAAAATTTTGATTTAGATACAAAAAAATTATCACAATCTATAAAGGACTATATATCCCTCAATAATTTATAGGTAAGAAGATAGATTAGGCTTTTAATTTTCTTAAAATTGTACCGTTTTAGACCCCATTTTTTTGCATTTTATGCGATCATTGTGCTGGGAAAATCGTATTTCAGTGACAATTTTGTATGACGTCGTACAATTTTTATAAGATGATCGTAGAACTGAATATATTATCTTTAAATTAAGATATTACTTTGTTCTCACGTGTAAGTACTTTGAGTTAAAATTGTACCGTAAAATAGCGGTTTTTGTTGAAAATCTGTTATAGCACCCTTAACAGTAATACTAATGATTTACAAATAATCTAGACGGTATAGAAAAATGAATAAAGTTACTCTTTTTATTTATTCATTCATTTCGTTACCCTTAAACTCATTACTGGAGTAAATTGACTCCATTGTAACAATTCCAAAAATATATTTCCCTTTGATATCTAAATGAAATTAAGAAAATAAGGCTCAGGGTCATTGACATCCAAATTGCTGGAACAAAATATAAAAGTACTAATAATATTGTTTGGAAAAGAAATCTCAGGTGTATTTGATACCTCTGTAGTTTTAAAGGTTAACAACGTTGAAATTATAGTTCGATGTGATGGATTTTTTACTACAGTTTACTATTTGACATGTAGAGATAAAAATTAATTCGGTTTCTATAAATATGAAGTAAGTTTAGTGACAAACACATCGTGCTATATAAATATATTTAAAAAAAGTTATTAAATTCAAGAAACAAACTACTTACCTTACTAGTTACAATGAAATGTAATATTTTCCTTCATTTGCTAAGAAGTTGGTATATATTTTTTACTAGCTTTCCACCCGCGGCTTCGCCCGCTTTGTCTAAAACCTAATAAATTATATACTAAAACCTTCCACTCGAATCACTCAATCTATTAAAAAAAACCTCATCAAAATCCTTTGCGTAGTTTTAAAGATTTAAGCATACAAAGGGACAAAGGGACAGAAAAAGCGACTTTGTTTTATACTATGTAGTGATGTTTCATGATTTTGTATGGCTTTTCCCTAATTTGAGGCGCTTTAAATAATAAAAATAGAAATATTTTCATAATGACATTCGTGAAACCAATATGAAACGAAATCTTTATTAAATAATCGTAATTATTACAACATATCTAATAAATAATACCGAACAACAACGTTTTGGGAGTCTGTTAAAAACATGAAATCGAATTCTTTCACTATGCAGGTGCAACACAATATCCTCATCGAATACATTTAAATCAGTAATGAGATACGACAAACAAGTATTTCAATGGACATCGGTGGAATAATTATTCAAGTATTAAACCATTCGGCATTCGGCCAGCGGTCGGGGTCCAACATTAATTGAATTTTACGTCATTTTGAGTCCGCCATTTTCAGCCAGTTGTTAATGGCTGTACTTTCGAATGTAATGGATGTGTGGGAAGGTCTAGTTACAGTGGTTTAGTTTGATTTGAGGGCTTGTGCATTTAGTGTTGTTAAGTTTTATGTTGACGTGCTTTTTTTTCAATAGTTGTTTGGTGTTGTGTGCTTTGTTATGTAGATTATTTTGTTTACTAGATTTCCGCCCGCGGCTTCGCCCGCGTTTGTAAAGGAAAACCCGCATAGTTCCCGTTCACGTGGGATTTCCGGGATAAAAACTATCCTATGTGTTAATCCAAGTTACCCTCTATATGTGTGCTAAATTTCATTGTAATCGGTTCAGTAGTTTTTACGTGAAAGAGTAACAAACATCCATACATCCATACATCCTTACAAACTTTCGCCTTTCTAATATATATTAGATAATGTTGTAAGGAAATGTTGCGTTACTTGCCTATTTACACAATTTACCATGCTCATTACTAGTTTTCCGCCCGCTTTTTCTAAAACCTAATAAATTATGCCCTAAAACCTTCCTCTTCAATCACTCTATCTGTTAAAAAATTTGCATCAAAATCCGTTGTGTAGTTTAAAGGTTTAAGCATACATAGGGACAGAGAAAGCGACTTTGTTTTTATTACACGCTTTATATTAGCTTCACCTGTATGTTTGTAACCGACTTCTTTGGGCGCAATTTTGACCCACTTTAAACGGCCAGATTTCGTTCAAACTTTGTATTAAGCTACAAATTAACAGAAAACAGCTGAAAGAATTACATGACAGCGCCATCTATTGAATAATTGAGGTATTATTTTGTAATAAATCGATAATTGCAACCACAGATAAAATGACTAAATGCAATGGATGCGGTAAATTCGTCTCGTCAACAGAGAGCGTTAAGTGTTACAAATGTTCAGGTGTTTATGATAGAATTTGTATAAAATTATCGAAAACTTACAAAGTCCCAAACGACTGGTTGTGCCCGGGATGTGTAAGTAAGCTCCCCAGGCGGGACAATACTGAGACACCCATAAAGTCATTCGGAACGCCAACCGCAAGAGCAAATTCTCCATCGGATTATAATCTTTCAACTATTCTTGAAGAATTACATGCATTTAGGTCAGATATGAGATCGCAACTAGCTATGATACGCGAAGAGATTGCGGGCTTTAGTGTCAAGATGGAAGAACTATCCAAAACAGTCGATTGTGTTACTCAACGCTTGGAAACAATTGAACAAAAAGTTGAAATATTAGAAAATAGCCAGATTAACTCGTCTTCAAGCACGGAACTCCAAAATACTATTACACAGCTAAAAAAGGAATTAAACGAGCGAGATCAGGAATGCTTGCTCATGGATGTAGATATTACGGGCATCCCGGAAACTCAGGGGGAAAACCTACAACATGTTATAAGTTTAGTTGCCAAAAAGTTGGCCATAACCCTGGACGCAAATGATATCGTGCACGCTCAAAGAAGCGGTCCTCAACGTTCGCGTGTCGGGACAAATCGTGAGAACTCACCACGCCCTATATCTGTTCGCTTTGCAAGACGCTCACTACGTGACAATTTCCTAAAAAATGCGCGTGTAAGAAGAGGCGCAGATACAACGGACCTCAGCCCTGGAAACAATCCGCGGCGTTTCTATGTGAATGAGCGCTTAACTTATACGAATAGACAATTATTTCACAAAGCGAGATTAGAGGGAAGTAGACTCAAATGGCGGTATGTATGGACCAAAGACGGTCGTGTATACGCTCGCCGAGACACTGATACGGTGGTTAAACGTATACGATCTGAGGCCGATTTTGAAACGATTTTTGGGTCTGGCTAGTTTTCGTCAATTGTTTTTTTTATGTTAAATTGTCAACCTATATTATTTCATGTAGTTTTTGTCATGTTTCAAAAAATCATACATTGTATAAAGTAAGCTTCTTATTGTTTTATGAAATGTCAAAACTCAACCCTAATATTTTATCTTTGTTATCATTATTTTTCTCGATTTGCAATGTGCTCGCTTTTGTTGTGTTTTATGTTTTTTACAGTTTATTTAACCGCTTATATGTACTATCCAGACTAGTCTATTATGTGATGCCAAAATATCATAATGTGGTTTTTTCATTGATATACATACTACTACATTATGTTAATAATGTGTTATTAATTATAGTAAAAGTAATTCTGGTCTTAAAAATGATAAGTAGCCTTGCCGGTCAATTAACCCTTTTATTTAATATTATTTTATACATGTGTATTATGTTTAATTCCATACGATACATATTATCAACTTTTTTGTATATATTTTTTATTATGAATTATAAAAAAATATTCCATTTCAACCATTTAGAAGTACTATATAATATACAAGTTTTATATTGTGTTATTATCGTAAATTCTGTGATATATAATGTTTTAAATTTTATTACACCCTTTTCTATACAAAATATATTTAAATTTTTTATATGTGTAATGTCTGTACCTTGTATTATTTGTGTTTTGAAACATGAATTTTATTTAAGTCACTCTTTACAATATTGTGTTATATTATTACATTACCATTACATTATTTCACATTCATACATGTGTATACAGCTTAATTCCATAAGATACATAGTATTATTATCAACTTTTATGTACATGTCTTTTATTATGAATTCTTTAAAAATATCCTATAAAAACAATGTAGATGTACTATATAGACAAGCCTTTCATTACATTGATAACATTAATTTTGTCAAGAATCGAATATATTATGTTTTAATTATAATTACTGCACCCTTTTATGTACAATATTTATTTGCATTTTTTATGTGTGTAATGACTGTACATTGTACTGCTTGTGTTTTTAAAGATGAAATATATATTAATTATTTTTTACAATATTGTGTTCTATTATTATATTACCAATACATTATTCTACTTTATATGAATTCATTTATAAATTTTATTAACTTTTTTAAAAATTATTTGATAACAAAATTTTATAATAACACCCTTTCTACATTTAATACATATCATTGCTATCTAATCACGTATTCACTTGAGGGTAACAAGCATATAATAATGTTATTATGTGGTATATTATGTTGTCTGTCATTGCATTATGATGGTCAAGAAACATGTTAAAATTGGTCTACTTAATCCTGGCTCACTGGCAAATAAAGCAGATGAACTGGTACCCGTTGTGCATAGATCCAATCTAGATCTTTTATTTATAAATGAAACATGGATTCGCTTACACGAGGAAGGCCTGGCACCTAAGTTGATCGGATATCATTTTTGGAATATCCCTCGTCCACAAAGCATACGTACCCGGGGTGGTGGCGTGGGCGTTTATTTTAGAAAGGGAACGCATCTACAAAAATTGAAACATCCGCTGCACGCGAATGTTGAGCAGCTCTGGGTAAATCTAAACATTGGAAGTTTCAAAATTCTAATTGGCACAGCGTATAGACCGCCATGGTTAAATATTGATACTTTCTTCGACGCACTTACCGATTCCATATGTTCTTTTCCAAGATTTGAAAAAATAATAGTCTTGGGCGATTTTAATATAAATCTGCTTCAAACCAATCAACAGTCTGCTAAGCTATATGAATTCCTCAATTACTGCAATCTCAAACAACATGTAGATGGACCAACACACTTTACTGATCACAGTCATTCATTAATAGATGTTATAAGTAGTAATATGGACATAAATAACGTAGATATAAAGCACATACCTGAACTCAGTAGTCACGCATTTCTCTCATTTAATATTCCTATGAATAAAGTAGTAAAAATCAAACCTTGCTGGAAAATATACAGATCGTTAAAGGACATTAATATTGAACATTTTAATAATGATTTAATGAATATAGATTGGAATAGTATTTCGTGCCTACCTAATGTAAATGATACAGTAAATGTGTTTACGGATATTTTGATACTGTTGTTTGATAGTCATGCGCCATACAAAAGAAAATTTTCTAAAAGTTCTGTTTCACATCCTTGGATTACCTATACGATAAAGGAAATGATGAAATTAAGGAATGAAGCTTATGACAACTATCGTACTACTAACAGTGACACACATAAGGACTATTATAAACAACTAAAAAAAATTACTAATACAGCTTTATTTAACGAGAAACGTGCATTTTTTAGTAAAAAAGTTAATGACCAGTTTACTAATCCACGTATGCTCTGGAAAAATCTCAAAAAGTCGCTCAACATAAATAAAAAACCAGAAATAGAGATCCCACCACATTTAAATAATCCAAATCTTATAAATGCGTCATTTCTTAATGCTCCCGGCAATAATGTTATTGGCATTGACATTATTCAGAAGTTCAGTAATTGTAGATATGGAGACTCTAAATTTGACATCCGCACAGTTTCCCAAAATGAAGTAAAAAAGGTTATTGATTCTTTACATTCAAATGCGACAGGTATTGATGGTATTAACTTGCATATGGTAGCTCTAACTATGCCTAATAGCCTCTGTACTATAACTTCTATAATAAATAAATCAATTGAATCACACACCTTTCCAGAATTATGGAAAAGGGCTATAGTAAAACCATTGCCTAAAAACAATGAACCGGTGAATGTGAAAGATCTAAGACCAATCAGCATTTTGCCATGCTTATCTAAGGTTTTGGAACGTTTAGTGTACATGCAGACGATCTCATATTTGGAAGAAAATAATATTTTACCGTCACGTCAGTCAGGCTTTAGAAAGCGTCATGGTACAGCCACTGCACTCTTAGATGTTACTGATAGTTTGCTGACTGCTCAAGATCGGGGGGAAGGGTCCATCTTAGTACTATTAGATTTTTCGCGTGCGTTTGATACAATAAATATTAATCTGCTGCTTGCTAAATTGCATTTTTATGGATTCGAACCTGGGACTATTGAGTGGTTTAGGAGCTACCTGTGCGGTCGAACCCAAGCTGTGGAAGTTCGTGGAAGCGATGGTATGGCCGTTAAATCAGACCTACAGCCGCTTATTAGAGGAGTGCCGCAAGGCTCTATTTTAGGCCCTTTGCTTTTTATTCTTTATACAGCAGAGGTAATAAATGAAATTCAATATTGTCAGTATCATCTCTATGCAGACGATATTCAAATATATTTGTCCTTTAATCCTAATGATACACCCAGTGCCGTGGTAAAAATTAATGAAGACCTGGATAGGATAGCAGCCTGGGCAGATTCGGTATCTTTAGCGTTAAATCCTAGTAAAACAAAGTTCATGGTATTGGGATCTAAAAAACAAATAAAAGATATCGTCAGTAATAATTTGGACATAAAGGTACAAGGTGTTCCAGTGGAAAGAGTTTTAGAGGTTCGTAATCTAGGACTTATTTTTGATCAAGAGCTTCGATTCGAAACCTACATACAAAATTTAGTCAGGAACTGTTTTTATCGTTTAAAAATTTTATATCAAATTCGTAATTTTCTCAGCACTGATATTCGAACTAGGTTATGCGAGGCTCTTGTTCTTTCTAAATTTAACTATGCCGACTGTGTATACGGGCCTCGACTTCTTGCAAGAACAGAGCGAATAGTGCAGCGAGTGCAAAATGCTTGTGCAAGATACTGTTTCGACATACCTCCTCGCACTCACGTGACACCTTACCTCAACGAGAGAAACATTTTAAAGATGTCTCTCAGAAGGGAACTCCACATTGCCACTTTGCTCTTCGGTATTGTGACCAGTAAAAAACCAACTTACCTCTACGAAAAACTGGAATGGTGCAGCGGTATTGTTAACACTCGTCTGGTAAGCAACCCGGCACTGCGCTTACAGCGGTATAGCACGGCGGCTTTTCGTGGTAGTTTTAGATACGTTTCGTGTAAGTGTTGGAATAACATTCCACCTCCCATTCGTAATTTAGGATCTGTCTATACATTTAAAAAACACTTAAAAATTAAATTAAATCATCACCAAAATCAGTTTCCTCCTGGCTCACGCGTTCTTCCCACTTACACGGCGTATAATATTACATAACTGCTGTACCTGCTTGCTTCATCAGTGTCTGCATGTTGTCGGCGTATTTATTTGTTTCTTGTGTAGTTGATAGTAGTGAATGGTGCTAGTTGTATATATAATTATATATGTTTGTATGTATGTATATTATATGTGTATGTGTATGTGTATATGTATTATGTACTTATAAGCGATTATTTGTTGTACAATATATTATATAAATATTATATTTGTTAAGGTTATATTGACTGGCAGTCGTGCTCTGTTATTTGAGCCGCAAGTTATCTTATCACCGGTACTCACTGAAAACCAGTGTTACAGAAACACTCTGTAACTTTTGCTGACGTGGGGACCGTTTTGGCATCACACTAATTTTATCTACTTATTTTTTAATTTTAATTTTATTTTGTATTTCTTCTTTTTGTTTGTTTTTATATAATTAAGTACCTTATTTCTGTATAATGTGGTGCCAAATAAATGAGTTTGAGTTTGAGTTTGAGTTTAGATTTATTGAGGACCGATGACAATACACTAATTTGATAAAATTTTCTATTTTTTAGTTCGGTTTTCTATAAAAAGCGTGTTTTTTAGTTTTTTTAAACTATTATTATATAGGTACTATGTAGTGGCAGTTAGTGGTACGTTTACAATGGATGCACAAATTTTAAGTTTTATAAATGATGAAATGATAGATTCATTATTATCTAGTTAGTGGTTAGTATTAAAACTAACTGTAACCATTGTGCTATAAAATACCTAAAAACAATAGAAGAACACAAAAAAATGTGTGCGTGTACTGGTGTACACACATAAAAAGTGAAACTTCTTTATGACCTTATTTTTCAAAAAAATAATTTACTTTATGCAACTTTACAGAAATACGTCGAATCACGCGTGGTAGGGATAAGAAAAAGATGGCGCGTAACGGAAAAAATGTCACGCGTAACGAAAAAATGTTACACTAATTTTTTTTCTAACCCCGATAAAGAAGTTTCACTTCAATAAACCAGCAAAATATCAAACATCAAGACAGTATTTACATCTGCGCCATAACAGCGGTATTTAATTAAAAACAGGCAATGCTAGGCCGCAGTAATCCTACAACCTAGGTTTGTGTCATGCGCGGATCTAGCATCTAGATTGTAGATTAATTCAAAGCGGTCACTTTACCCGGTTACGCATTTCTGTTTAATATTAAATACTATTTTATAGAGAATCATCATCATGGGTCATAGCAGTCTAGGTGTCGTTATTGTGAGGTGAATAACGTAGGTTCGAATTGTGAGCGGATTTTTATATTATTAAACATTTTTCAAATATAAAAAATACATTCAATGCTTTAAAACTAAAAATTATATGAAGGTTAACATCTAGTTCTCTCATCAGTTGGTTTATATTATTTGATATATTATTATGTAAACAAAAAATTGTATCAAATCAATCAAAAATTCAACATTATACAGATATATTAAATAAATTAAGTGAAAAGTCTTTCATTTCTACCTGAAATATTTACTTGTATTGTGCTTTTGTTGATAATAGTATTGGTTATAATACGAATTGATATAGCTTTGGAGTTTCTACAATGAAATATACACCAAAATTGTACTACATAAATTCAGTGTAGTAAAATACGTGTCAAATATGTATTACTAAAATATATTATTTCAACCCAAGAAATGGTGTACCGTGTAAACTGTATCGCTTAGTATCAAATCCAGCCCGAAAGGGATTATGCAGATTCCGATGCTCTGCTCACCGCGTGGAGACGCAATAACAGGCTAATGAATGGTCATTATAGTGACGGTGAACCGTTTGTAAGGTTGTTGTGGTGTTTAATAGTGTTTTTAATAATGAATGAATGTGTGTGTGTGAATGAATGAATCGTATTGTGTGTGAGTGTGAATGGTGTGTGTATGTGTGTAGTTTAATGGATGAGTCGATGCATTATGTTTATAGTGTGTGTATGTGTGCGTGTGCGATATCGTAATAATAGCATTAGTTTGAAAGAGTATCAGTAAAGGAAATCTTGTGTTTATTTCTTGTGGGTGTGTTTTATAACGTAAGGTTAACAGAATTGAACTTTTCTTATGTCATATTTCTTCTTATTTCACCACGGAAAAACAGTACATTTGCATCCGCAAACTCATACATCAAACTTACCAATTTAAATAGGTTACGAAAAATAGCACTTGAATTGAAATTCAACACGATTGATTAGGCTCGATTGTTAGCGCTGGCAGCCGGTTCGATGCCCGGCGATCGTGACGGGAATATTGTGTCACTTGTGAGTTAAGTCACGTTCATATATTTTGTATTTTATTGTAAAGTTTGGAGGTTCGCGATATTTTTCCGCTGTATTTGTAGTGGGTGTTCAGCTGTGTGAATAGATTTTTATGTAGGAAAGCATGTGTCGTGGAAACTACTTGATAATAAATGCATTTTTTTTCAGGAATAAGACGGCGGAGTCTTTTTACTATCTACTGCCATGTTTCTTACTCTTTAACCCCAAAATGGCTGATTGGGATTGGATGAATTTTAGCAAAGAAAAAAAATAGCACTCAGGGATATCGACCTGATATCATATTATGACTGAATATGAGGTAATAATTATATAAAATCAATTATCGAACTCTGCGCTTTAAAGCTATTGTCTTAGATTTTTGTATTCAGGTATTTATGTATTGCATGTTATATTTATTGACTTTACTTCTAAAATTTTATATTTGAACACTTTGTACACATAACAAATGGCTATATTCTATTTAAATTAAGAAATAAACATTCATACCTAGCATAAACATCAAGCACATTTAGAATTTCAAACACACGGAGCATCGAACCCACTATACACAATATTAAAATATTATAAGCATCTTATATTATACTAATATTCACGTTTCGGATGTAATGGCATCTGCATTCAAAATGGCGGAATATTTGAACGAAACGTGACACTCGCTTGCAGCTTACAAATATGATTTTAAAAATATTTAAATATTAATACTGTACATATTATATTATGTAACGCTAGATTTCATGTGATTGGAAAGTTTTTAAATTTTGTGGAAACCTGGTTGAGGTTAGGTATTTCCGCATCAAATATAAAAATATCTAAAAAAATAATTTTTGAGAGTTACCTAGTTTATAAAATAAAAAATAATCGACCTAAATATTACGGAATAAATAGAAAGGAATAATATAGACACTCTACAGGGTGTCCCACTATTGGTATACTAAGCGCGAAGGGACTTGTAGTTTTGCATACACTGATCACGTAAAAAATACTTAAACAACAAAATTACGTCAAAAATTGTTTGCTAAATTTTTCCTGAAAATCTATGTTTTCTTCTCTAGCTTCGCGCAGCCGGCATATACCGCTTCGCTAATGTGAGCATTTTGTCTATGAAATCATAATCTTCAAATCAAAGTTGGGTGGGTTGGTTTATGGGTGTACACATAGAGTTTTAAGAATTCATCTATTTATAGAAATATTTTATGTATTGGATCATATTTTAATTTTATTTTAAAACTAGCGGCCCGCCCCGGCTTCGCCCGTGGTACATATGAAAAATAGATGTTGGCCGATTCTCAGACTTACCCGATATGCACAGAAAATTTCATGAGAATCGGTCCACCCGTTTCGGAGGAGTATGCAGACTAACATTGTGACACGAGAATTTTATATATAAGAGATTAGTTCTAAGCTCATAATTTCAAAAGGATTGTATTTTTCTATTGCAAATACTAAAATCGTACTACTAAAAATGCTCTGCAGTTTTACTCTAACTTTCAGCCACTATTTCAAATGAAAGGTATGGAATTTTGAATATAAGGTAACCTTTTTTTGACTCTGTCTTGTTCAACAATTTTATACCAAATCCTATATATCCCATACACTTGAATAACATAACCTCCTTTTGCGCAGTTGGGTATATTACATAGCTAGTTCTCTGTAATCTATCCTTCAAGTGAAACGGACGTAAAGACAGACCTTTCTTCATAAATTACATATCACGCAATCCACTTTACCAGTTCGATAAATCTTACAACTTCCTTACTTAAGAAACTGAGAGTAAAATGAACTGTTAAACTATTGATGAATAAAAATATATTTAAAATATTACACGCAACTCTTTAGAGGCCCATAATAATATAATCAGGCTTTTAAATGCTTTAAAACTAACCAAAAGAAAAAAAAAGATGCATAAAAACTTCTAAACTACTCATCTTTCATTTGAAGTCCTTCTTTTCAAGATGTGTGAGTTATTTGATGTGAAAATTTTATGATGTTCATTTCCTATTATGAAATTTAATATTTAAGACATAAAACTATCTATTTTCACACGAAGATTAGTTCTGAACTATTAATTAATATAAAAAGTGATAAAAAACATACATATTATTTATAAATACCGAGAAATATGTCACTGTAGTTAGATTACAAAAAATACAAGCAATTTTTCGTTAGTTTGCAATCTCGCGACTAACATTATACCCCAGTTTTACCAATCGTAACGCGACATTTGCACTCAAAAGACCTCATGTAACAGATGAAAAGAAACCCGATACAAGTTATTGTAAGGATTGTCAATAAAAATAGCTTAATAAAATATTATATAACACGATTTAGTAATGGGCGAATGCAAGCATCTCCAAGCATTGTATGCATTTTTGCATAACTCATGCAATCTAGACATCTACACATTTGCTTGAATTCCTGCGAGTTATGTATGGATTAAGTTATATTTGAGAGCGATTAAATAATCTTAGTCGATTTTATCCTGAGAAAATCCATGTATATTTCGATTTTACACCTTGATCTGATATAGTAGGTTAAATTGGCTAATTAAAAAAAATCGATCAACTTAGATATTATGTTCCTATACGGAATAGCCTCTCTCATTCTTCTGATGTTAAAATCATAATATTTCACAGATAATGGTAGCGCATGGACGCGTTGTTATTTTAACAATATAATATTATCAAGAAGGACGTGTGCTCCACAATATCACCTTTAGACAAAATGTACATGGGAAAATTTCGTCCAACTATTCTTTTTCCAAACTTCATCAAAATCTGTGCTGCAGTTTAGCAGTGGCAGCCTAACAAACAGACAGTCTTTCGCATTTATAATATTAGTATTATAATCGCTTATTTCACATCACTCAGGCACGCGTGAGTCTTACAATACGAATATTTAATATTCACACGAATGCATATTCGATCCCGTGACATTCCCTGCGTTTCTGCAGAATAATTGAGCTATAAATCTTCACTGCATTTAGTATGTTTTAGATTGAACTCTTTGTGTGATGTTGAATTTATATTAGTTTTATTTTTGAGTTATTGCTTTACTTGTGTTTGATGGCTATTAAAAATGGCATCAATGGGTCTGTTACCAAAATAATAATAATAAAGGCAAATTCCGAATGTTCTGTAATATTATGTTAAACTTTCGAACTAGTAAAACCTGACTAGTGTGTATCAGCAGT
>CAJQZN010037339.1:39857-69499 GCA_907164685.1 Colias eurytheme | reverse complement strand
GTCCGGCTGACCGCAAGCACAATTATGTACGTAATATTCATTTCTATACATATTCTATGCGCACTGCGATGCGGCTACTGTGCGGTCTGCGGTTACGTACATAATTGTGCTTGCGGTCAGCCGGACGGCTACCCGCAATGCGGCTACCCGCATAGTGCGTCTACGCTCTAAGACCAACAGGAGCGGAGTAATGTGGGTGAAACCGCTGAGAAAAGCTAGTTAAAAATAAAAAGTATTAAACCATAATATAACAATTTAACGTGAAATCACTTGCGGCGTTCCTTGCGAAATAATCAAACTTATAAACTTCGAGGTTGTGAAGTTTTTAATTAGTACAAAACGTAGGACAACTTACAGTAACTTGGAGTCGCCGTCGTTTAAGGAAATCCTTATGTGGGTGGATTATACCCGTTTTACCTGACAGGCAAAAATACAATTTGTATGTTTTTTATTGGAATTAATATTAAAATGGCTGTTACGTTTCATTGGTTTTGTTCCCGTTTTTTATACGGTTGAGAAACAATATAAGTAGGTTGTTAATGAAATTTTTTATTGGGTAGTTATTATGTTTAAAAATGGCTATTGAATAGATATAATATGTGAATTAAAAAGTGTTAAGTACTTAAATAGTAGGTACCTACTTACAGTTCACAAGTTAAGATAATATAATATTAAGAGGGATATTTTAATGGTAATCAAGTATACCAGCGAAAATAATTGGCATAAAAACTCGCCATTTTTGATTTAATTAAAAAATAATTTCCTACTTGTGAGATACTCTCAAAAGTAGAGATTTTTTTAATGAAAATATGCACATACAATGCATACAACATAAATATGCACATGTAGGTAATACACATCATGTGGGATGATAAGATGAGATGTATGATTAATTTATGTTTTTGATTAGTTTAAGATTAGTTTCTGAACGATGATTAGAATGGAAGAACGAAAGACTATGAGTGAATGTGAAGCAGAGAGCGAATGAGGAATGATCTTTCTCTCTCATTGGGATCATGGGTGAAGACGGCTGTTTCTCTCTAAGAAGTTATCTAAAAATTAAGATTGTGGTCTGCAAATAAATCTCAAGAAGTTCAAAGTGTTTTTCATTTAGCCCCGATCCTACATTTATATTTCATTGCTTTATATTTATTAAATAACTAGGTATCTCTTATATTACTAACAACGAAAATTTTAACAAACTTTAAAATAATGTTACGATATATAAAAATGAATCGCAAAATGTGTTGGTAAGCGCATAACTCGAGAACGGCTGAACCGATTTCGATAATTCTTTTTTTATTATATTCCTTGAAGTACGAGGATGGTTCTTATGTAGAGAAAACGGAAACATGTACCACGGGCGAAGCCGGGGCGGACCGCTAGTGTTACGATAAAACCCAATCTAAAAGCCAGAATATTTATAAGAAGAAATTGAACTTTTAATCTGGTTTTAAATTATATTAGATCTTCCGCATTTTAAGTTCTTCGAAAAATATTATCTAGAATGTCTGGAAGAGTAACTAACTCATGTAATAATAAAATCCGCTATCAGAACTTTATTGAATCTTCGTAAGTGGTAATATTGTATTAAAATTGGATCTTATTCTTATTAAAATACTTTTATTTATTTTCGTGGTATTGTTGATTTTGGGCTCATTAAGAGGGTTAATTATAAAAGAGTCACCAACTCTTTTATAATTGTTATCTATACTAATATTATAAAGCTGATGAGTTTGTTTGTTTGAACACGCTTATCTCAGGAACTACTTGTCCGATTTAAAAAATTATTTCAGTGTTAGATGGCCCATTTATCGAGGAAGGCTATAGGCATATATGATTACGCTAAGGCCAACTTTTTTTTTTTTTTTTTTTTGTGTGGTGTCTCTCAATGTTAGCCAGAAGGGCTTCTACATTTTAACGCGGACGCGGGGGTGAACTGAAGGTTCACCCTGGTAGCGACATGCACAAGGGCGTCCCCCCTTGACGGGGACCACGAACCTCGGCTTGAGCTGTCGCTTGAGTGGAGGAGGCCAGAAGGGCCCTAATCGGACGGGTAAGGCCAACAGGAGCGGATCCACGCAGGTGAAACCGTGAAGCGCAGCTAGTATAAAGGGTAATTAGAAATTTATTGTCTTTAATTTTATACAATACCAATGTTCAAATTTGAAATTACATGAAGGTTAATATTTAAGACACACATAATACACACATAAATAATTACACACATAAATATTCATCACAACATTCAGAATAACATTGTAAAGATTTAGCCTTTCATCTTGAGAACTCGTAAAGCCCAAGAAGTAAATTTTAACTCAAAATTATTCTAGTAATTTCAATAAATGTTTTATTACACGTGTGAAGGGTAATATAATCCTCTCGATTTAGGTTTGTAAATCAGAGAATCTCGCGTGCGGCTCCTAACAGCCGTAAAGGGAATAAATCTGGTGTCAACGTCACAGAGACGTATGTTATTCAGTCAGCTGCAGCCGACTTCGAAAAAGGAGGAGTTGTTTTAATGATAATAAAGGTAAATATAACTTGAACAAATGAATTGTACTTTTTTATAGAAACTGTACCTTTACTTAAGCTTAGGCGGCTTAAGGCGGTTTATTTTTTGTTGAAAAATAATAGAGAAAGAAAAATCCTATACACATTTGTTACACTGATCGTTTTTTTACGAATACATTACAGGTCCTTCAAGTGAAGGAAGAAATAGTGATATGTATCACTTTGTATCAAAAAGTTTACTTCTATTTACCGAACTACTGTTCTTACTTACCAACATCTATATATTATATAAAACTCAAAGGTGACTGATATAGTGATCTATCAACGCACAGCCCAAATCACTGGACTTATCGGGCTGAAATTTGGCATGCAGGTAGATGCCATAACGTAGGCGTCCCCTAAGAAAGGATTTTAGAAAATTAATCCCCTAAAGGGGTAAAATAGGGGATAGAAGTTTGTATGAAACTTTTTATTCCTTGGATGTATTTGCATGAAATTGGGCATGTAGATAGATCATATTGGATTAACACATAGGATAGGTTTTATCCCGGGAATCCCACGGGAACGGGAACTATGCGAGTTTTCTTTGACACCTTCTTTCCCACCCGGGGCAAATATTTGTGTGATGAACATAGATGTTTGCTCCGTGTCTGGGTGTTAATTATCTATATGAGCATTTATTTAAAATCATATATTATGTATGTTTATCAGCCATCTGGTTTCCATAGCACAAGCGAAAGCTTAGTATGGGATCAGATCGTGCCGTGTGTGAAAATTGTCCTGAAATATTTATTTATTTATTTATTTAATAGAAATGTCTACATAATTAGTCTAATATTTTATTTTGTCATGTGTTATTATTGTTCCTATTTTCTCGTTTGTTATAAGTTTGGAAGTAGAGACAAATTATATACTAGATTGACAGACATTCTACTTGCGACTAATTAACTTGCGATTAGAAAAGGACAATTCTAAAATAAAGATTATCTACGTGGATGTTCTTCTTCGAGTTTAGTATAGTTGATACGATTAATTCCACCGGGAATCAAACCCACAACCTCTACAACGTATAAATCACTTTACTACACAGACATTCTAGTATTTTCTGAATTCTGAACTAAAATTTCAACTGCAACAAAGAAGAACATTTAGAATTCTCTCCTAAACTTTAATATTGTCTACAAAACGCCAGCATTCAAAGCAAAGGTTTAACGTTAAGGAACTTGATGTATGGATATGGGAACATTCTATCTTGGTCCGCCATGTTTTAAACATTTCTGTTCACCGCACGGATGCTCTATGTCAGCTGCCTAAATTCTGATGTGTTCTGTGGAACGATATTTGTTGGTAACGATAACGGTATCGTATTGGTTCTTATTCTATCGGTATAAGTATTGTTTTTATTGATAAAGGTGTGTCATAAAATAGTTAATATCCGGACTATAATTATGAAACAAAAGACGTGTTTTTTTTGGAGATTCCTAAAAATTGGTAAAAGTCATGATGATAAAAAATAAAAATGTTTTTAGAAAACTGTCAAAAATATATCTTATTAATGAATGTAACGGGAACACAAACTATTTAATAGACCGGACTCTCAGTGGAGTTTCGTTTGCAAAAATAGCGGACCTAAATCTGACTTCTGATATATATTGTATAGATCCCAGACATCCTATAGACAGATGTTGCCAACCAGTTTTGTGGTCCCCCTCTCCCCACCCCGGTAATTAAATATGGCATACAAAGAAAAAAATAAACATTTCCAAAACATGCCGCGTGGGGTATCAAATGAAAGAGCTTATTGAGTAGATCACGAATATATAGCATACTATATACATTTCTTACACTTTCTCTAAGATTTTTTAGAAAATTTACGAAAATGGTCCATTTTTGAGTTAACTTTAAACCACTATAGATTGAAAACTCATTAATATATTTTTTAAATTATTATTTTAAATAATTAACAATAGTCCATTGTTTACGATTCAATAGTTCGTACAGTGAAATAGTTGCATGGGGGAGTGGGGGGAGCATCCAAAGATGGCGAGTATATTTTCAAGTTCATGCCAAATCTAATCACACAGAGGCTGATTCAAGAATTTTCTGCCATATTTTTCATTCTGTCAAACACAAAGACAGTGCAGAGATAATTATTCAAAGCCCTGACACCGATATTTTTGTATTAGGCCTTTATTTCTGGCATAAACTTGAAAATATACTCGCCATCTTTGAATGCTCCCCCCACTCCCCCATGCAACTATTTAACTGTACGAACTATTGAATCGTAAACAATGGACTATTGTTAATTATTTAGAATAATAATTTAAAAAATATATTCATGAGTTTTCAATCTTTAGTGGTTTAAAGTTAACTCAAAAATGGACCATTTTCGTAAATTTTCTAAAAAATCTTAGAGAAAGTGTAAGAAATGTTATAGTATGCTATATATTCGTAATCTACTCAATAAGCTCTTTCATTTGATACCCCACGCGGCATGTTTTGGGAATGTTTATTTTTTTCTTTGTATGCCATATTTAATTACCGGGGTGCGGGGACGGGGACCACAAAACTGATTGGCAACATCTGTCTATAGGATGTCTGGGATCTATACAATATATATCAGAAGTCAGATTTAGGTCCGTTATTTATGCAAACGAACATCTCCTTGGAGCCTGCTCTATAAAGGTATTTTTAAATTGTTATACAAGTATTTAAAACGACGTAAACTTGAACAAAAAGGGGTACAAACTTCTAAATTAAATAGCATTATAGATAATTACATTATAACATTAGAATATATCCGAGTCCATTTTAGAAGAACAACTATCCAGGATTCCAAATATCCAGGATATTCTGTCTATAGAAGTCTACTTTACATACAAACTTCCTATAAAATAAGGTTTAAAGACATTTATTCCCAATATGGCATTAAGTGAATGTATATGAGAAACTTAATTTTAAACATAGGTATTAATAAAAAATAGCATTCGTTCGTTAAAGATTTAGAGTAGGTTATTTACATAAGTTAGATACTCATTCATTGCATTCAAAGTTTGAGCGTGTGGTCTTCCGATGTGTTTCGCTAATTGTTTTTAGAATACAATGAAAGAAAGAAAGATCATTTATTTGACTCCACAAACACAATTAACACAGAATACAATAATTAAAATTAAAACAACACAACATGGAACAAAACAATACAAGAATAATAAACGTAAGAGTAAAATAGAATAAAGTATAGCAAAGTCAGGTAGCAACTCATCATAAGTTGCAACATAGTTGCAACGCTGATTTTCAGTGGCCAAATGAAATAAGTTTACACTTATAAATTTATAAATAATAGAAAAAATTCGATCACGAGGCGGGACTCGAACCCGCATCCTTTCGCGCCATTCCGGGGCGGAAGCCTGACCAACTCAGCCACTCGTGACCCGCCAGAGCAATCGAATTTATTCTAGCTCCATAAAGCATTTGAATGCCATAAAACCAAAATATCAATTTCAACAGAGTTTACACTTTTCAATCTGCTTAAATACAGCCAGTAACAACACTGTTTGATCAATTCCTCAGAAACCTTTTAAAGAACATAATGAACAAATCAATACTTTTGTTACCATTGTAACAATTTGCAGAATCGTTCCTTCAGCAGCAAATGCAATTTAATGAAAAGCAAAGACTTTTATTTGTTCCTTTGAATAAAATTTCCCAAGAAACTTCTGGATAAATCAAGTAAATTATTATTTGAAGGAAGTTTAACAGTATCGCCAGTCGATATAAAAGAAAAAGTAAATACAGTGTTTGTAATATTGCTCCGGAATGAGTAGGGTAGGGCGGGGCTAGTTGAGCAATTTTTCACTTGAGCGGATATAGCTCCTCAATAATAAGTCTCAATGAGTCGTTATGCGGCTTGATGGATTAGTAATTTATCCCTTAGCAAAAGTGTCCATAGTAATTTTTTGTAACAAGTCGAATTTAAGAGCTACAGCTGTTTAAATGCAGAAAGTCAAGTACGCTCAATGTACCCCATAGGTGAGGTAAGTTGAGCAAGGGTATGGGGCAAGTTGAGCACTAAGAATGTCTAACCAAACCATGGGTTCAATGTTGACTAGAGAAGTGAAATATGTGTTCGACAATCAGTTCTTTATTTATAGTCTTTTAGTGACAGAAAAACAAAACTTAAAATAATTTTCTTTGGATAATTAACTGAAAATAGAATAAACAAAACATCAACGTATCTTAAGACTAACTTTGAGATTAGATTCAGTCTTTCTGTTTAAAATCAGACTTAAATATCTTAAAAAAATATATTAATAAGATCTTAGCAACTTAATCGTCATTGTCACTGTTGCAATTGACACAAACGAAAGTAAGACCAGCACCTGGAACACATTTTGTATGTGCCCATTCCCTGAAAGCTTGACACTGGATCCAATTTTCTCCTGGTAAACTTTCAGCATAGCCTTCGCAACAAATCAGACAGGAATAATCATTATCATCACTTTCTTCACTTGACTGGAGTATTTTTTTACAGACACCCTTCTTCCTTTTCTTACCCATGTTCTTCTTTGGCTTCTCAATTTTTTTTGTGGTTTTATTTTGCTGTTCTTCTAAAGCGTTCTTTTCGGGAGTGTCTGTTAGTATTGCAGCTTTCCTCTTTCTTCTGTTAGTTTTAGCTGCTTTTTTAGGGCCAGCCTTTGGGTATGGTCGTACTATTTCCAGTTGTTTGAGTCGTGGGGTAAGTTGAGCAACTATAGCTCAACTAACCCCAACCCGGAATTTTAGACCAAAAGTGAGGTTATAAAAAAATCGTAAGAGTTATACCCAGAACCTCTCTACATATCAAAAGTACAATAATTATCTGGAAGATTAACACTTACCTGATTGAAAACAGACAACAATTGATTAATATAGACGAAAACTTGCAATAAACGACGTTTTTACTTTTTGGGCACAAAATAAACAAAACCCACGGGCGCTTCACTCGTTCGTCCAGCCGCCGCTAGTGATCGCGTGGTGATTACCCCTCCCGCGACTCCTTCTTTCCGCCATACGATGCCTATACGTATGGTGAATAGTTTGCGAGATATTTCGATTGCCCAACTTGCCCCTATGCTCAACTAGCCCCGCCCTACCCTACAATGCAGTGAATTCATCCTTCAGGAATCGAGATTTATTGAGTAGCGTCAGCAACTTCATAACCTGCCTTTGGTTGAACGAGAATCCTTCAATTGTTTTAAGATTGTTGTAACAAAGTATGGGGTAATCTATACTAATATTATAAAGCTGAATAGTTTGTTTGTTTGAACGATCTCAGGAACTACTTCTCCTATTTGAAAAATTCTTTCGGTGTTAGATAGCCCATTCATCGAGTCCTTACTCGATACCTACTACTATAGGCTATATATCATCACGCTAAGACCAACAGGAGCGGAGCCACGCGGGTGAAACCGCGGAGCTAGTATGTGAAGACTTAGTTGTACTATAGACAATTTGTTTCACTCTTGTGTTTAAAGTACATCGTCCTTTTATACTTTTTTATACATGGTATTGTGAACTAACATATCGTAGCTAGAATCCATCGAATCGATTATCCTAGTGAACATGTTATCAAAATTCGTGGTAAAACTGTAACACTGAAAACTGTAAACTGTTTCTACTTCCTAGTAGTGAGGCGTGAGCATTAGTAAATGCACTATTAAAAACTGTAAAGTTAATGACCAAAATTAGAAGACAATTATGGCTCTACATTGAGTTATTTCATTGGAAATAGGAACTTTCATACTAGACTACTATCTAAATAATTCTACTAGAAACACTATGTTAAAAATATACAGTACAAATGTAGAAATATCATATAAAATAGCTATATTCTCGTGATCAAACAAAGGTAATTGTTTATCGAATTTTATTCATTTTTCGATCCAGAAAACTGAATTTAAGCGAAAAATGAATTTTCCAGTGTAATGCGCTTTGAATGTTACACTATTTTTTATATCGATATTATTTTTTAAACGTTATAAAGTTTCGGTTAAAGTGAAGTATTTTCTAGTTATAATAAATAGGTACCACTCGATTGATAAATAACGTAACGTTAAAAAAGTGCTAGTCAGTCATAGAAATAAAAATCCTGTTTAAATCGGTGCCGATGTTACAAAAGTTAGTCATTAAAAGAAATAGGAAAATATTTGAAATTAAAAACAAATGTATAAAAAATTTATTTTCTAAGTTTATTCTCAACTCATTATTTTTATTTGCTTATTCGCTTATCCTATTCCCCAGAAACGTATTTTTAGAAAGTATACAGATGTTTTTAAACCAAACTACTAATGAAATATAACAATATAACGTTCATGATACTTCATATTATTCATTCATAAAAATATTTCACGACACGTACAAACCAGCCGAGTTAAAACCGAATCAAATTACGAGTCAGCATTTTTCATACAATCACATATTTCCGTATTTCCCTATATTTACATAACAATGATGTTTTGTAAGCAGTTGGAATTTCTTATGCATTTTGGGATTTAGAGCCGTGGAAAGAAGGTTTCTTTTTATTTGCAGCACTCGATGGATAATTCGTTCTAGACAGATAATAATTGTTATATTATTGTTATATATATTATTGTTTATATATTATTTTGACATTAAAAATCGTAAATGGCGAATTAGAAAAGGAATTTTACGTAATGTCACAGAATATATAATAGTAGCTAAACGCCAGTAATGTATCGTCGCTAACTATACCAAATCATGGGACGCTAATTTATATAACTGCTAGCTTTATATGCTTCACCCGCGTGGTCAGAGATACTTAACATTCTTAACACTGAGGTTTTTTTATACACGACCAATGACCATCCTATGATACCAAAATAAATAAGAAACATTTCTCCAAGTAAACGATTAAGTACCTAACACTGATCGCAAAGTTTATATACACTAACAATTAACATACTACCTATAGCTTCCCATGCAAATTAAGTGTTTAATATTAGGCAAATCGGCATATGATTGGCCTTCCAACTACATATTATCATCATGATCATCTGTTTATTTTATTTGTTCCTACTGCAGATTTCATAGGGTAACTATGCTATAATCCACAACTGCTGCAAATGCTATAAGAACAGTTTGGTAGATGTTACATGCGGTCAAATCTATACCTACTAATATTATAAAGAGGAAAGGTTTGTAATTATGTAATTATGTATGTATGTATGGTTTTCACGCATAAACTACTGGACCGATTTTGATGAAATTTGGCACAGACAACCTTTAGACCCTGAGAAAGAACATAGGCTACCTTTTATTGCAAAATATGTACCACGGGCGAAGCCAGGGCGGACCGCTAGTCATACAATAACTTCGCTCTATTGCGTTGTGAAATAGTTGTAAACTATATTTTACTCGTACCAAATCCTCGATTAAGATCGCCGATGTTGTCATATTTAAGCTCCTGCAGAAAAAAATATTTGCATCCACTTGCATTTTACAATACTCCAGTGTTCCTTCGTGCTTTATCGCACCAGAGATGCAGACATTTAAATACCTATTCAAATGCTCTCTGAAGGTTTGAGCATTTGCTTTTTTTGAACGTAAATTTATTATGATTCAGCTGGTTTTTTTGTTGATTGTTGTTTTGTTATAGGTTTTAAGAAATTTAACTTAACGTGTAACATATTATTATAGGTACAGTTTACTATTAAATATCAATCCTTCCTTCCTACTAATTATTATTATAAATGCGAAAGTTGGTGAGTTTTTATGTATGTTTGTAACTCTTTCACGCATTGTAATCGGTTCAGGTTCAGTAGTATTCTACTGAACCGATTACAATGAAATTAAGTTTTATTCATTTCCGGGATAAAACCTATCCTATTTATAAATTAATAGGATAGGTTTTATCCCGGAAATGCCACAGGGACGAGAACTACGTATGTATAGTTCTTTGAAAACGCGAGCGAAGCCGTGGGCGGAAAGCTAGTGTATTATATTTAAAGCTGTTAATACCACTATGATTTGCGAAGTGAAAAACATTTGGAACTATTTTTGTAAGTGTCTAAATTAGTATAACAATCACGTATTTTTCTGTACCTTAGATATCTACATTTGACAAGATGTGAGAAGTTTTAAAAGATAAAATTTAATTCATACGACGTAATTTCCGTGGGAAATTTAATATTAAATGTTAAACGGTTATGGCTGCAGATGGTTTAAAGGATTATGACCACCATTAAAGCTTTTGAGGTATTAAAATGTAACATAGCTCAGCGAAGGGATGTAATAGTCTTGACCTTTTGGTCTATGATTCCCTGATTATGTACCTAGTGTGTACCTTTGAATGTGGTGGTATTATTTAAAATGATGAACTGAAAAATAAGGGCGTATGAAAAAGGTGGTGGTTTGCGTTTGTATGTTTTATTTTTAAAATGTTAATATCTGTACAAAAATAGTATAAAACAAAGTAATTTCTCGCCGTCTGTCTATCCCTATGTAAGCATTAATCTTAAAAATAACGCAAAGGTAGTTTTAAACTAGGCAGGTGAAGAGGCTGACAATAGTTAATTAAATGTAAAAAATCATATCATTTATAATAACTTCAATTTAATTTGTGTTGAGTTGTGCAAGCGAACCCCCCTAGCCAAGTGGCTTTCTGTTAGCGTAGCGTTCAATAGAATAGTCTACGAATGTATGAGATTGACGTAAGCTGTAGATAAACGTATCTACGTCATGGCAATACCGTCACGTCACGGAGTAAGGCGACGATTTTGGTAACTTTGAATCTTGCCTAAGAAGTTTCACTTCTGACACTTGTGCTCAGCACACACGCTCTTTTTTGTTTTATTAATGACGAAATATACCGTGTGAAATTCCATAACCACACAACTGATATAAAACGTCTTAGCCGGAAGGTTTTAGATGTAACCCTTTACTAGGGATCGAGAAAGGGTCGGAGCACTTAACCCTTCGTCCAAGCGATATAAATAATAGCTTTTCTGAGGACATTATATTTTTAAACCGAGCTCCAAATTGAGATTATTACATTCCTTTATGTGGCGTATTTTGTCTATGCTTTTGAAGTGTGAGATTAGATATATTGAAGGTAAAGTAAGCTAAGGTGTGGAATTAGAAAAAGAAAATTAACATTGTTTAAAAGAGCAACTATTTCTTGCCGACTCTACTCTATAGAAACTGCTTTTCAAACTTGTGGTAAATGACATAACTATAAGTGAAGTCCCGTCTCCCCTAGTGGGGTAAGGGGCAGATACAGTATACATCTGTTTCACTGATCGACTTACTTTAGGGACAAGTAGGTGATCAGCCTTCTGTGTCCTGCCAGACCGAAACATTTTTTTACGTCTCCACCGGGAATTGAACCCAGGACTACGGTTATACGGCTGTACGGTTATACGGTTATACGGCTACAGGTTATACGCTCACGTGTCAACCACTGTACCAAGGAGGCGGTCATAATATAACTATGGTTCGATGATATTATTTTTCTCAAAGAGTTGTTAGTATTATTTAGATACTATAGCTGTTTTCTTTAATGTTATTTAATACTAATTTCTACAGTTAAGGGCTTGGTCTAGTAGTGCAAACAAATGCATCCTGTCATCCTATATGTAAATAATACAAATGTACTAAGGGAAAGTTGCTCCACTTAATTTTTAAAAATTAAATCATTCGTATAATTTAATATTCGTAATAAGTACCAAAAATGACAATTTGAAACAATTTTCGTGAAAATTACACCGGGTGATTTTTTTTTATCAGTACACAAAATTTGCGAATACTTTCTATTGATATCTTCAACTTCATGTTTATATAACTGATCAACTTTTACAAAGAAATTTGGACAAAATATAAAAAAAATAAGCTTTCCATACAAAATGCATAACTCTATACCTACATTTTTTTCGACCTAAGTTTCTTAGTGAAAGTTGTTCAGTTTAACTAATAAAACGGATAAACAAATTTTGTATTTAATAAAAAAAATGTAATGTTTGTGTTAAAAAATTATAAAATAGAAAAATACGCAAATGAAAACAAAAGATATTTATTTCTGACTAGCTTCCGCCCGCGACTCCGTCCGCGCGGATGTCAGTCTTCGCGTCTTCTACAGATTTATTATATTATGTATAATATATAGATTTATATTGATAAACCTAATAAATCTTTTGCTAGCATTCTGATGCTTTATCGGTTGCACTGGATTTATCTCTTTTTTTTCAATCGCTTGAATGATATAGGATGGGTCCTTGATGGGCATCGAATGCTGAAGTCTCGAATCAATCAATTCTGACAGTAGGCAATTTATGTAAAATCCAATAATGGTCCATCATTTTATTTTGCCTAAACGTTACATACTTTTTTATATATTCTATTTTATATATTCTATTTTTAACGAATGATTCACTCCAGTCCAAACAGCAAATAAGCAGACTTCTGCTTCTGCAACGTTTAGTTGTCCCTGAATTTGGAAAAAATAGTCATGATTCTTATCTATGACAAAAGTGTTATTTTTTGCATTGTATTTCAAATATTAAATTTTTTTTAACCGCATCTTCCGCATTCATGTCTTTTGCCGGAATTAGACATTTAACTTCTACTAGTCCCATTTTCCCTTTTTGATATGGGAGTGTATAAAGTAAATTTTTTAGATATTTCTCGTTATACTTTTAAAAAGTTATTATTGTCATTTTGCTCATTAGGTAAAGTAATTTCGATATCAGTTTTAAGTTTTTTGATACCTGCAATAATAACGTCATAATCGCCTGCACATACTTATCGATTACACCCTGTATACAATCCACCATCCACATTCATAATGTTTTCCTGTCCTCCTCTCCTTTACGCTGTTCACCGATACATTTTAAATGAGTAAATCTGCTACCACTGAAGGATGTTTCATTGTGATCAGCAAATTTTCACCACTGTTGTCGATTATTTGTTTTTCATTTTTAAGCAATTGGGAATCATCAGTTTTGTTTGTTGCAGATTGGTGATGTACCCTAACAATACGTCGAAAAGGGAAAGCATCAACGAATTATCGTTTTCGTCCTCTTTTTTTATTCTTCGCGTCTCTGTTACTTCTGTTTGTTTAGTTCTCAACCCCACTGAATTTTGATGATGTGATGATAATCCATTCGTTTTAATATTGGTACTTAGAGTTTTTTGGTAGTTTTGTAGTTAGACTAAACTAGAAATGGTGGACTAAATTTGTCAGCGCATCTGTAAGATCAGAATATAAAACCAACATCCTGTATTTAAGTTACAAAATTAATAATCAAACAACATGCCGCTACGTTGAAAATGACTAGAAGAAAAAATTAAAACACCTCGGATCAATTTTGGAGTAAACAAATCATTTTCCCCGTATGGGGATTTCCCCGGATGAACTTGGGAAGTTCAAGTTCTCAATACAAGTTTATATTATATTTCGTATTTCTCAAACGAAAAATAAACATTTTTGGAACTTCAAAAAAATTATATTATAAGAAAATTTATGAGCTTACTTACTTTAGTTTTAAAGAAATATATATACATCCCTTTACTGACACCCCGTAAAATAAAGAAATTGTTGCCAATCACCTTTGCAATCTATTTGGTTTCATTAACTTTATGTTCGAAGATAATTTTTTTTCTAGTAGTTACACGCGTATTTTTTTCGTTTATTTTCCATATCGAAATCAAATGTTTAAAAATACGAATATTTGCACAAAACTAAGATAAAAATAATCAATTAACAAAAATATTAAATTTAATGAAGTAGAGCAACTTTCACTTCGGTATGAAGGAAAATCGAGCGTAGAGCACACGTCAGAACGCTCCGGCCCAAGGAGCGCGACTAAAGAAATTCGCTAGGATTTTTCCTTATTATTTTAAATATTTTTTTAATATTTAAAGAATTATCAAAATTCAAAAAAAATTTTTTTTAAAGGATTAATACTCATTGGTCTTCAACCAACTCGAATAAATTAATGGAAAAAATAACTTTTAGCAGTATTTATCAATCGATTTTGTAAGGCAAAAAATGGGAAATTTAATGAATTTATAACGCTCTAATTAAGAAAATCATAAGTTTTTCGGCAATTGTATTCAGCAGTTTTTAATAACGACTATATAAGGATAATAATGCGCTGATCAGATTATGTAAATTGTAATCGGTTGCAACGTAGTGAGTGCACAAACTTAGCTCGAAATGATTTTGGGGGAAAGAGACTTATCTTGAAGGCCTGATTAAGGTAACATAAAGTAACTTTATAAATGTGAAAAAATTCACGCGCATTGCGTATATAACACTAATTGATAAACAAGAAAAAAAAATTCAGTTTATCATTTCATTAGCCGGGAAAAAATTGTCAAATAACTTGTTGAAAACGCAATTTTGCTAGACTGCAGCCTTAAGTAATATTTGCGTAAACTCATAATAATATTACAAATGCAAAAGTTGTTCTGTCTCTTTGTTTCATTATCACATGCGAATCGCTGAATGGATTAAGTTGAAAATTTATATAAAAATAGATTACATCCCCACTTTTTCGATTGATTTATCGATTTCAATAATAATAATACAACAAGGGCTCAATGAAAACAGAAATACGACTATAGAACTAAGGAAATCTACATTTTATAACTTCAAAACTACACGTTTTGAAAATCATAAGCATTCTTGTCCATAAAGGATAGTCTAAATAATTCGCTATTATAGAGGGAAATAAGGACGTCCTTTGAACTATGCATTCGCTACCGGATGCGGCCATATGAGCTTATGTCTAGAATGTTCTAGCATCCTATATTGTAACTAGATCAGATCGTTTTAAGTTTGTTTTCGTTCGTTGATAGATGTTAACAGGAAATGTAAAATACGATTTTTCAATATTATTATGCCGGCATAAATGCAAATCAATAAAAATTGTAAAAAAAAATGTGCGTGTACTAAGTCATTTCACTTTAAAACGATTATTATCTCAATTTTTATCGTCATAATGATGCAATAATTGCGAAATAATTGTTAATATGTCTCTCGTTCAATGCAGTTACAAACCAGAATCCCTGTACCGAATTTCATACAGATGAGAACAGCCGTTTTTGCATGAAGGAGTAGCAAACATACATCCATCCTCACAAACTTTTGCGTTAATATTACTAGGATTATATCCACTTCCATCCGAATACCGTAACTTAATACCGTCAAGCGATTGATCAGGCTTTAGGGGGAATTAAGATAGATTGCTTGTTTTCTCACTAAGATTGTGTCTCTTAAAAGTGTCTGAGAATGTACTAGGTATAGTATAATAGTATAAACGTAATATATATTTTACTAGCTGTGCCCTCGGTTTTACCCGCAGTGCTCCGCTCCTGTTAGCCTATAGCCTCCCTCGATATAATATATGGGCTATTTAACACTGAAAGAATTTTTCAAATCGGACCAGTAGTTCCTGAGATTACCGCGTTAAAACAAGCAAACAAACTCTTCAGCTTTATAATATTAGTATAAACTAGCGGTCCGCCCCGGCGTCGCCCGTGGTACATATGAAAAATAGATGTTGGCCGATTCTCAGACTTACCCGATATGCACAGAAAATTTCATGAGAATCGGTCCACCCGTTTCGGAGGAGTATGCAGACTAACATTGTGACACGAGAATTTTATATTTAGGATATAGCAACATAGGTAGAAATTAAAAACTTTAACGGATTCTAAACGCGTTTTATTAATTATATTAATACATAATTATTAAGTATTTCTTTATTAATTTATAATACTCGCGTAAAATGTAACACAAGAAATTAGGTACTATAGCAACAGATTTTATATTACATGACTCCTATTGTGAAGCATGAGATATTATACTCTACAATCGAAAAAAATATTTTGCCTCGATTGCGCAACTATTTTTTTTATTTTTTTTTTATTACTACAACCGGCAAAGGAGCGGGCGGGACACTTGATGTAAGGTGTTCACCGCCGCCCATAGCAATTGCAACGTTAGGTACCCTTGCGATTGTTTTGCCGGCCCTTGAGAGACGCATAGGCTCTTTTTTTGAAGGCATCCATATCGTAAACAGGTGGAAACACCGAAGATGGTAAGCTATTCCACAGTTTTGTTGTTCTGGGCAAGAAATGCCGTGAGAAGCGCACAGTTGTTGAGAGCCACTCATCCAGGTGGTGCGGATGGTACTTGAGCTTATGCCGTGCAGTGCGATTGTGGAATTTGGCAGCCGGTATTAAGCCAAAAAGTTCCTCGGAACACTCCCCATTGTACAGGTATTTTATTATTATTCATGTAATGTGATTACGAAAATAAATTCTACTTGCATAAATGACTAAAACAAGCCTTTATTGGCCTCAACCACTCTCCTGAATCCGTTCACAACAACTCCATTTAATATTGAGATTTATTTCGCACAGCGCAGAATTCAATTTTATAAATTCACAGCAACGTTGGTATTTTACCTTTGACGCAATACTGGATTCAAATGTAAGTCCTTTGTGAAGATATGCGAGTGGCCAAAGGCAAGTTTGATGACTATTTCGTTCTACAGCTTGCGAAACTGAAAATGTATGGGTTATTACAGTCTTTTATATACAGGTATATAGAGTTAATATAAAAATACATGTAGGTAGTAATCTATACTAATATTATAAAGCTGAAGAGTTTGTTTGTTTGTTTGTTTGAACGCGCTAATCTCGGGAACTACTAGTCCGATTTGAAAAATTCTTTCGGTGTTAGATAGCCCATTTATCGAGGAAGGTTATAGGCTATATACATATCATCACGCTACGACCAACAGGGGTGGATCGTGGAGCCACGGGGGTGAAACCGCGCGGAGCAGCTAGTTCCTAATATTATGCTATATACTAAGAGAGATAAATTCAACTATTAATCTGTAGAGAATAAAGAGACATACCTATTGTTATTCATAATACAAATTCGCAGATATATTGACTCTAATTAATTTAACTACTAATTACACTTATTAAATTAAATTTGAATTTAAAATAATAGTTCTTCCCCAATCGAAGGCGATTATGGATGGTGTAGAAAAAAACAGTTGCAACAAAACATAATACTCAATCGTAGTATAATTAAAACAAGTCAGTAATTTATGACAATCTATAAATCGATTTGCTTCGATTTTTACTCAAATATAGGTAAGTATACAGTAATATTTTCATATAGGTATAGTTTCGTTTTTTAAAAAAATATCCTACTACTACTACAAAAACAAACATAAATATAACATTAAAGCTATGAACACCTTCCTTTATGTTTAAATCGTACCCAATACGAAGTCCACAACACAATTAATTCACCAGCCCGTATTAACCAATTCTAGTAGATTAATACAAATTGTACCCACAGATAAATAAAGACAGATGTATATTCATGTCTTTGAACGTAGCTCATTCATTAGAACAGCCTTTCCCAACCTGGGGTCCACGTGCATATCCCAGCGGGTCCGCGGACAAAGCAAAAAAAAAATTGGTTGTCTGTAAAGTCGGTTTACTGACGATAGTTGAACGTGACAACGTCCGATTGTGCTTCTTTGTCGCTCGTTCCGCGCTCTTGCCTTCAAGCCTTACATGGAACGCCTCAGAGCGAGGTAACGCCGCATGAGTCATGTTTTTTCGTGCGTGCAGCCGGCTATATCGAATTATGTATAAGACGTTGTCACGTCAAAAATTACGAAAGCCTTAGTGACCAGACTATTGTGACGGCCGGACTTTGTATTTTTCAGTTTTAAGATGGAATAATCTGTTAAGTGATGCGTGGCTAAGCTATTTCATACAAAAACACACAAGAAATCAATAAATTTTGAAAATAATACAGATTGACTTATGCGAATAAGTTGTTTTGGGAGTCCGCGGATCATGATAAAGTGGCGCTAGGGGTTCGCGGATTAAGGTAAGGTGGCGCTAGGGGTCCGCTTTTGGAAAAGGTTGGGAAATGCTGCATTAGAACATTGATCTAAGTTATAGCTCTGGTAAACTATTGGAATTAGATTAGAGCTGTTTGAAGTCCCTTTTGGATTTAAATATTCACTACTAGCTTGCCACCCGCGGCTTCGCACGCTTTGTCTAAAACCTAATAAATTATATACTAAAACCTTCCTATTGAATCACTCTATCTATTAAAAAAACCGCATCAAAATTCGTTGCGTAGTTTTAAAGATTTAAGCATATATAGAGACAAAGGGACAGAGAAAGCGACTTTGTTTTACACTATGTAGTGATTAAATAGTATATTTCTATTTTATTATATTGATTATTTGGGTCACTTGATCAGGTCACTTCCTGAAAAATAATAATTAGAGAATATAATTGTGTGACAGGCATTTATTTTTGTGCAAATTGATTATATTAACGGTCCATTTAGACCAAACGAACATAGAGCTAATGATAGAGCAAGAGCATTCTTTCTTGACCTTTTAGTGTAAACGAAAACTTGTATCTAGTGTTGTTCAGTATTAGAACATTGCACAGATTCTTTTTAAACGCACTGAGAACAACGAAAGAATGATCTATAAAATAATTTGACAAAGTGGCGTTAGTAATTCACAGTAATTATACAAATAACATTTATACAGACAAATAATGGACAAATACATACCTTTTTTTAATAGAACGTGTAATGCAAGCCTATGTTGAACTGATTTATAACCATTGAGTTACTATGTACAAAATCTGTTACAGATTTTGATTAAATTAATCAAATTATTTAATTATCACCAAATCAACCACATGATATTTAGATCGAATGACCGAGAATAATATATTAATACAATCCATACTAATATTATAAATGCGAAAGTAACTCTGTCTGTCTGTCTGATACTCAATCACGCCTTAACTACTGAACCAATTTGCTTGAAATTTGGTATAGAGATATTTTGATACCCGAGAAAGGACATAGGCTACTTTTTACCCCGGGACATAGGATAGGTTTTATCCCGGAAATCCCACAGGAACGGGAACTATGCGGGTTTTTCTTTGACTGTGCGGGCGAACCGCGGGCGGAAAGCTAGTATACTATATTATTACAGCTGACTTTGTATAAAGTGTGATTAGTTTTCTCGTAGCATTTAAATATATTTTTTGCAATTATAACATCATGTGAAATTCCTGTTATCAAATGAATTCAATATAGATACATAATGTTTTAAATACAAATTTTGTATTTAATAAAATAAAAATAAAAGTAATGGTGTAATGAATTTATGCAAAAATAGACCAAACGATTTGTAGGAAATTAATAAAATCTGCCATACTAAATGCATAAAATAAATCTATACATATAATAAAATCGTAGGAAAGTCAAAACTGTACATTGAATATTTTTTTAAAAGAATACATAATCCATGATCAATAATCGATATAGAAGCCAAATATATAGTTTTTAGAATTTTTGTCTGTTTGTCTGTTTGTCTGTTTGTCTGTTTGTCTGTTTGTCTGTATGTTTGACCGAGCTAATCTCGAAAAGTACTGCATAGATTTACTTCAAATTTTGCATGAATATTCCTAAGAGGTCGGGTGAGGATAGTTTAAACATATTATCATGATATCACCTTCGGGGGAGGAGCTGTGAGCCTTTATTTTTCTTACATATTCCGTGTACTACGACAGCGTACAATCTAAAGACTCATGTTTAAATGTTGGTTTCGAGTAAGCCATGCTATTATCTAGCTTTACAAAATAAAAACTATGTCATTTACGTAATTTGGGCAGAGAAACAGTTAAATGAATCTTAGCAGTATAAAGACAAATTTGAAACAGCGCCATCTATGAAGTGTTAGAAAAATCAAACACACGTTAACTATTGGAAATTAATAATCAAATGACGCATATATAAATGTTGTTTGACAATATCTAGATTGACACTATAAAAATTATGCCATTTAAGTAACTTGGGAAGAGAAACATAGTTTAAAGAATGTAAGTTGTATAATGTTAATTTTGTAACAGCGCCATCTATGAGATTTCGTAAAAATCAAATCAATTTAGATGTTAACACTACTGAATACGCAGTTGGAAATTAATAATTTAAATATAATTATGTTATTTATTTAACTCTTTAGCCCATATCTTCCCTTTCCTATAAGGTATATTTCGTGTAAATAATAAATATACTACATTTTTTTAAAGTGAGGGTAGATGTTTATTATTTTAAGTAAAACTAGACACCATTATCTACAGTTAATCTAATATTGATTGCGTTCATTAGTTACAATTTTAAAAATTTTCGTATTTTATAAATTTACTAGCTTACCGCCCGCGGGTTCGTCCGCTTTGTCTAAAACCTAATAAATTATTATATACTAAAACCTTCCTCTTGAATCAGTCTATCTATTAAAAAAACCGCATCAAAATCCGTTGCGAAGTTTTAAAGATTTAAGCATACAAAGGGACATAGAGACAGAGAAAGCGACTTTTTTATACTATGTAGTGATATTTATAAAGCAATTGAATGCCATAAAACCAAAAATATCAAATGCAATCTTCGTGTTTTGTGAATTTTCACCATCATGCGTTCCCACAAAAAGTAAGTTGTTACTTATAGGTATTTATTTTTTATAATGATAGCAATTCATTTTTTTGTTGGTAGGTATTATATTACACTTTTAGAATGAAATAATAAAATGATGAATTCTTTTATTATTTTGAGGTGCATTGGGAACAGTAGTTTTTGATAAAATTTTATTTGTAAGTAGCTTTTTTATAGATTTACAGTTAACTTTTGATTTTATTATTTACTGATTCAATGCTCATAAAATTATATCGCCTTTGGAAGACGATTTCTGCTGATATTTTCACAACACCACTTGAAAATTGATGATTTGATGGTAAAGATAGTAGCAGCGAGGATTAAGTGGAAATTAGTAATCATCCGCTTCGTCAATTTTTGACTGAAGTTAATGTCCAACGTCCAATGGTTCAATCATTGGAAGTATCTCGGGAAATTTTGGAGGATATTTTTCAGGAAGGAGAGGAGGGGCAGCCAACCACATATCAAATGACTACGTTTTAGTACCGAAAAAAATGTTATTCCAAATGAAACGTAAATTTTGCACTCACAACTGTACAAGTAATGTTTTTATTTTGACTTTGCGGTTATCTGATTATAATATTTATCGTTATGGCTATCGAGGTACCGACCGTACTGGGATCAGAGTTCATCATCCAGGATTGCTAAGAGCATTTTAACACTGAAAAAGATGTTTTATTTGAATCGTAGTTGCTTCATTTATTTATTTTTAATCATTTTACATAATATGTTTTATATTTTATAATTAATATAATATTATTTTCATTATTTAAGTAGATAAAATAAATTATGTAACGGTTTTATAAGAAAACACAGTATATTTGTTAGGCGACGGTGATTTCTTCCAGGCAAAAGATATTCATCAGCTCAATAAAATTGAATAGTATGTTGTTAGTTATTCTTTAGATTCACAATTGTAATGAGCATTTCCGCAAGCAAGTTGTATCGTAGTTTAGATATATCATAGTTTTGACATATTAAAGTTCCAACAAAACCCTCAAATTTTTGAGCAGGGTTGAGCAAGATAATTTGAAAAATGTGCCGTGTTAAGTATTATAGAAAAGGTTAGTTCGTTGGTAATTATTATTTCTTCTTCATTTACATGTTGTTAGTAAAAATAAACTTTGACTAACAGTCAAAGTATATTTTAACTAATACTACTTAATATCTATTATACCTACTTATGTTCAGTATTTATCTGTATTATTCATCATCATCAGCCCATATACGTTCCCACTGCTGGGACACGGGCCTCTTATGAGGGTACAGGCCATAATCCACCACGCTGGCCAAGTGCGTGTTGGCGGATGACACATGTCATCGAACTTTTTAATTCTTTGACATGTCGGTTTCCTCACGATGTTTTCCTTCACCGTTCGAGCAGTGGTGATGTTACAACATGCGCAGATAAATTGAAAAATCAATTTATTTCCTGCGCGCTCGCCTGGTCTCGAACCCCGGACTTATCGATTCGAAGTCCGAGGTCTCACCACTGAGCCACCGCCCACCACTGCTTATCTGTATTATTATTGCTTGGTAATTAATATATTTTCATGTCGTATACCTAATTATAAACATAAGTTTGATGTGTAATTAGCTGGATTTATTTTTACACACTCACAGACTTATATTTTATGTTAAAAGAGTGTTAATAGTGTAAATCATGATATTTTTTCACAATTAATAATAATCCTTTTTTCTAATGGTGTTGGCATTAAATTAAACCGCGCTGTCGTTTCGTTCACAAAAAGTGATGTTATGAGGAGCATATTCGGTCCTCATATCATAAAAAATCTGTGCGAAAACAATAAACACGTGTGAGGCCCTCACGGCAGATCGGGGCGGTCTGACGCGAAGTGGGGACAGCGTTGTCACTGTATCGCTCTTGCCACGCTGTTCAACAGATTTATTCGATAGTTCAGTTTTGTGTTAAGACCGCTGTGACAACCAACCCGTGAGACAACCAAACCCGGTCTCCCCTACTATCCCGTGAGACCGAAACCTTCACTGAGAGGGTATGACGTCTCACAGCTGATCGCAAACGGCATATTGTACTATCCCGTGAGACCGAAACCCTCACTGAGAGGAAATTACGTCTCACTACTGATCACGACAGTCATATTTTATCTCGAGAATCTGAAACTTTACTCAATATGAAGACCGTTTGACAAATGATCCTTTGGTGCTCAATAATTATCAGAAGGTCCGTTCATGCTTACTTTTAAGATACAAGGTCAAGTTTACCATTTGATAGGATCCCTTTTGCCTGTAGGCCAACCTAAGTTTGTTTAAATACCTATATTTTGTATTCGACTACAACGAATAGTGGAATACAAGAAATCAATATTTCTCAAATTTAAAACTGAACTCATTTCACAATTTTAGAACAGGTTAATTCGTATGTATGCAGTTTTAAATCGACATTAGAAGCTTTTCCTCAAGATGGTGATATCGGCACTCAGGAACTCTCTGGACGTGTTATAACGCCCAGGCCACAGTATTACAAATTTTTCCTAAAATAGAGCAACGAATGTATTTTCACATAGCAACGGAGGGGAACTCGCGGGGGGTCAAGTGACGCGTCACTCGGGCCACTTACCACAAACATGCTTAGTTTGTGGTACCGAGCGCGAAAGAAAGTCATCGTGTTTTTAGTAAAGTTACTATGTTAACTAACGTAATTTAATACTTAAGTACATATTCTATAATGGTGTGCTCAAACTGTTAATCTACATTTAATTTAGATTATTATATTTTGATACTAAGTAATGTAGAATTTAAATCACATTCATTCATGTTTTCTTCAGATTTTAAGATTTTCTTATCAGAGTGTTCAATTTTAATGTAAGTAGTTAAATTTTATAAGAGACAATAATTAAGAACATTCAAAAATAAAGTGTCACGTATTTTTTTTAAACGACGAATGACGAAAAACGACCTAATCGCGGACGAAGTCGCGGGCAACAGCTAGTATTTATATATTCTGGTTCGTGCTGTGAATTCGACCATTTTGTGCAATAGATACGTACATAATATTCGTAGCATTTATAACTACTGCCGGGAGGTAAAATCGAATGGAGGAAGATGCTAGCTTTTGAATGCAGTACGAATTTGTACAATACAACGATATTTAGTATTGTTTGTATTTCGGTTGCACGTGCTATTTGGTTTCACGTGTCGTAAATAATTATCAAGTATATTATAAGCTAGTTCTTATAGATATGATTTTTATTCATATGAAAGTAGCAGCTCGGAACGACGACCTTTTTTGCAGTTTTTAAAATTCTATCCTAATGCAAAGGGCGATAAATCCCACATTAATATTGTTAAACTTCTATTTGGTATTTTTTATTATTTTGCAATGTGATTTAAAGGAAAGCTAGCAAAGCTTTTCCTTTTCATAATATCATTATCATGTTTATACTCACAATTATTATTCATTCAAATCTATTTAGCCATTCTAGCGTGAAAAACTAACATACAGAATCTATCAGTTTTGCATTTTCATCATAAGAGTGATAACCCATACAAATATATTTTCGATTACCCAAATACATACAATTTGACACAAATAAAGGCGGTTCCACACAGAACGGGCAGCCTCGCGAAGCAATTGCGCGAAGCTCGGTGTGGAAGGCTCGGCCAAAGAAAATGAAGTCACACGTGCTTCTAGGTGAAAGTTTGTAAGTATGGAAGGATGGATACAGTATCGATGGTTGTTACTCTTTCACGTACTGGACGTATTTAAATGAAAATTTACAGGATTACTTGACATAATATAGGCTATACATCAGAATAACTCACGAGTTATAAAAATATTTGATTGATTGAGGCAAACGCATGCGCCGCTGCTTTTCTAGACCTTCACATCGACCAAACTGTGGGGTTAGAATGTCACTAAGGCAACGCATGGTCGGTTCACCTAATTTTGATTGGTCAGCCAACCATCCGTCAGCCAACCGAAAGCTTTCAATTGGCGAAAACTATGGACCCTCTACACTTCGTGATCACATTAGGTGAAACCAAGGGTGAAACGATCTTGCATGTCGTTTGTCAAGTGACATTCTAATCTCACTGCTTCACTTGATTCGCGAGGCTGCTCGCTGTGTAAACCCGCCTAATGACAATTCGACAAACTAATATCTGAATAACAAACAGCTCCGAGCCAAGGCCACCATAAGGCATTAAATTTTATACGATATGTAGATTCCATTGTCCTCTTTCACAATTGGAAATCTATGAATATATTCATATATTCAGCGCATATGGCGACCATCCAAAATCTTTTATCTGATTGTATCAAATGGGGCAGAGCTGTCTATATGGTTTTTAATGAATAGGCTAGATATAAAATAGGTCTGGATTCAGTATTTAAATATGTGTTTTATCGCAATGATCCTACTAATGTTATAAATGCGAAAGTTTGTGAGGATGTGATGTGTTTGTTACTCTTTCACGCAAATACTACTGAACCGATTACAATGAAATTTAGTACACGTATAGAGGGTAACTTGGATTAACACATAGGATAGGTTTTATCCCGGAAATCCAACTGGAACGGGAACTATACGGGATTTTTTCTAAAACGCGGGTGAAGCCGCCGGCGTAAAGCTAGTAAAATTATATATTATGTGAAGGACCCATCTGATTTATAAGTATGTTAATTTCGAGTATAATACGATATGTGGTATAATGTTAATTAAATAGACAAAAACAGTTTTATTGTTGTTAATTTTGTTTAATATCTGAATAAATTAATACCATTGTAGTATGCAAAACTAGCTGACCGGCTTCGTCAGCAACATTCTGTAGAATTTGACCTATTTAAAATTTAAATGCCGCTAGGGAGAATGGAATTGAATTTAAAGGCTAGTAATAGTATTTTTGTTTTTAAGTTGAATCTTAGTTAGTTACCAAACTTAATTTGATATCAGAATAAAAATGAATATTTTTTTTACCTACACATTTTTTAATCATTAAAGGGAAGAAATTAAACAAAAAATATTAAGGATAACACAATTTATTGATTTCCAAACAACAAATTACATAAGATACGTTACAAATTAATCTGCTTATTTTACGAAAAAAAATAAACAACGGTTACACACAAACATAAACATCATCATCTCCATGTAACAGCATCCTCTCATTAAAATAAGATTGAAATACAAATAACATGGATCATAGTTTAAACTATAGTTTAACTTTAAACTATAAACCAGTCTATAATTATCATGTTATAAAGAGGTAGAGTGTAACATGAACCTGCTTTGATTTCTTTTGTAAAACTGGACTATTACTGGTTGTCTTGGAAAATTTTATAAACTTAGGTTACTTCCAGTATTTTTAGGAAATAATACTCAACGTAACCGAAGTTTATGAAATTTTCTAGAAGAAACAAGAGATCCTACTAATCTATTATCAGAACTTATCACTACAAAATAATGTACTAAAACAAAGTTCTCCGTCTCTCAGTCTGTCTGTTCGCGAAAAACTCAAAAACTACTGCACCGATTTTCATTCTGTTTTAAGGCCTGAATCAGGTAGAATTCCCTTTTAATACCGAAAATTAACTCTAGTTATAACCGTTTTTCTTCTTAGATTCTTAATGTACATATCTAAAAAAATGTATATTAAAGTTTCGAATATGATAAAGGGCATGGTTGTTTTAATTTGTTTATTTTACAATCAGGTTCTTTGGAAAAAATCATGAACTGAGGTCGATTTTTGGACTTTAAACCAAAACGCAAACCGAAACACTGACACAAAATTTCGGGTCATTTGTAACAGGATGACGGTTCTACAGGGGTCTTAGTACGCAATGAAAAAAAGAAAAATGATGGTCAGAACGCTGATACCGGATACCTTAAGATACTGTAATATTTTATATTAGAGAATCTTAACATAAAATATTATAGTATCTTCACCGTGTGTGGACGCGCTTTATTGTAGTGTTTTACAGTGTGTTTATGAAATTGAAACACAGGGCGTGGTTGTTTTAAATTTTGATTCCATATCCAAATATCTTTTTAATAATTTTTATACGTACTTTTACTACGGTAGATTCGCGCCGGTCCCCCGATCCCGCCTTGTAAATCACCTAGCAAGGTCGCTAGCCCCTATTAAGGCCTTAACAATAAATAGCGTGTTTTTTGGTTGGAAGTATACGGTAAATAACTTGTGAAGTTAAAGAATACGCAGGTGAAGCCGCGGGCAGGCAGCTAGTGTGATACAAAAGCTTGTATGTTTGTATGAATAATTGAGTAACTCATGATGTGACTGAATCATGTCAAAATAATTGTACCTGTATTAAATTCGTTATAAGCTCGAATAAAATATGAACTATTTTTCATCCGTTCAAATTTTTTTATAAAAGTCGATTAAGCCATTTAGTTTCGGTTCAATGACGAAAAAATATTTTATGGAAATGTATTTTTTTAGTGTACAGCTTTTTATCATAATTGATATGTTACAAAAATATAATATTTTAAAAGCATCCTTTTAATTTGAAACTAACATATCATTTCAATATTAATAACCATAAAAATATTGTGTTATTTTTCTACATAAATTTTAAAACAAAGCTATCTCAATATTTTCTAAGTACACTCAAGTTGATGACTTGAAATGTATGTTTTACTTAAGAAATCTTATCCAAGTGCCTTCAATTGAATCTGGATTAGTGGGTCGCATCGCTACGACATGTGCTAATATTATAATGTACTAGCTTTCCGCCCGCGGCTTCGCCCGCGCAGTCAAAGAAAAACCCGCATAGTTCCCGTTCCCGTGGGATTTCCGGGATTGCGTCAATTTCCCGGGATAAAAAGTAGCCTATGTCCTTTCTCGGGTATCAAAATATCTCTATACCAACTTTCATGAAAATTGGTTCAGTAGTTTATGCGTGATTGAGTAACAGACAGACAGACAGAGTTACTTTCTCATTTATAATATTAGTATGGATTAACGTTACCTTTTTTAAATAAAACAAGCTGCTGCCCAGTGCCTGTAACTTTGTCTAGGGGTAAGGTAAAAATTCTACCTCTAAAAATATTCTGTAAATCTATACTAATATTATAAAGCTGAAGAGTGTTTGTTTGAACGCGCTAATCTCAGGAACTACTGGTCCAATTTGAAAAATTCTTTCTGTGTTAGATAGCCCATTTATCGCGGAAGGCTATATAATATCATCACGCTAAGATTAACAGGAATGTAGCCACGGGGGTGAAATCGCGGGGAGCAGCTAGTTAATTATACTGACTGCTGCTAATATCCTAACAGTCCTATCTTATTTATTTCATAATCACTACATAGTATAAAACAAAGTCGTTTTCTCTGTCCCTATGTCCCTATGTATCCTTAAATCTTTAAAACTACGCAACGGATTTTGATGCGATTTTTTTAATAGATAGAGTTCAAGAGGAAGGTTTTAGTATATAATCTCTTATATATAAAAATGAATCGCAAAATGTGTTGGTAAGCGCATAACTCGAGAACGGCTGAACCGATTTCGATAATTCTTTTTTTATTATATTCCTTGAAGTACGAGGATGGTTTTTACGTAGAGAAAACGTAAATATGTACCACGGGCGAAGCCGGGGCGGACCGCTAGTCTTCTTATATATAAAAATGAATCGCAAAATGTGTTGGTAAGCGCATAACTCGAGAACGGCTGAACCGATTTCGATAATTCTTTTTTTATTATATTCCTTGAAGTACGAGGATGGTTCTTATGTAGAGAAAACGTAAATATTATGTACCACGGGCGAAGCCGGGGCGGACCGCTAGTTTATTATGTTTTAGACAAAACGGGCGAAGCCGCGGGCGGAAAGCTAGTATTATTATAAATGCGTAAGCCTGTTTGTCAGTTTGTGTGTCTTTCTTTCCACCATGCCTACTTTATACCATGGATAAACATCTTCTCATAGGAATTTTCATCAACCATGTAGGTACGTTGCTATGGGAAACCGCCTTACAGTTAATAATAAACAATGTGTCTCGACTACATTCTCTAACTATTTTATCATGGAATCAATTATTCATTAATATCACACACAAATCATACACCGATAATTTCACACAAATACCGGTATAGTTCATCCCTAAAACTTCCGATACCGCACGCTTACCAGTTTGACATAATATAACCAGTATTACTTAGAGAACAAATAACTTTTGTCTGAACCGATTTGTTGCCTGGCTGGCCGCCAGGGCTGTCCTCTTGCAATTTACATGGCCGTTAAGAATATGCGATTCACTTTAGAGTTTCGCTGTTTTGAGGTAAGAGGTTATGGAAGCGAGCGAAGGCGGGAGCGAGTAATAAAGTAAATATATGATTGCTTGTTTTATTAAGAGGTATAATTCTTGAATACTGCAATCATAATGTTTAAAAAATGTGTTTCGTCGAAAGGTATAGTATAAATTGAAGCTGTAAAATAGGTTTTACCGTTGATTTGAGCAGCACATTATTGTAGAGAAAAAATGCCGTGTAAAATATTATGTGTACGGAACTAAACTCAACTCACTTTTTTTAGCTATCTTTTAAACTAGAACACTAATAACATAATTTGTA
>CAJQZN010037339.1:0-34857 GCA_907164685.1 Colias eurytheme | reverse complement strand
TGTGCTTATTCGACGGGTAATTAGTTATTAAGTGACTTTTAATTTATAAAGTTTTATCGGTTATGAAGAGCTCTTAGCTGTGGTGTTGATGATAATCTTAATCAAGTAGATTACGCCCACGTTGTAAAATTTTTTGCAGTTATTTTCCTAAGGCAAGTGGAAACCAAAATTACATTTTAATTCTTTCAAAAAAATCAAATTCAAATCAAATAAGATCACTATCAAACTTACAAAACACAATACGATGATATTGGATGAACTTTCAATTTTCAAAATGTTCGTAAAAAATTATGAAAATATTGTCGACAAGATCCATTGAATAAATTCAAATTATCTTTTTAACAAGAAGATTTTCTATCAATTACGCTGCCGATTGTATAAGATTATTTTTAAACCAAATTTTAAGCTTTCATTCTGTCGACAATAATAATTGACAATTTATCTCCTTTTAATTTTGTTTTGTTATTAAAGTAATTTGTACCGCTCCAGTGTATATTATTATTGTTTGTTTTTGTTATGTTTTGTGTGTGCAAATAAAGTGTTTTTTATTTTATTTATTTTAATTATGACCAAAAATAAAGGACATAATATAAGCGATAGTATAGGCTCAAAATGATGATGATAATGAACTTACAAAACTTTTTAATTGTACCTAAACTAGAATTCTTTGATACAATGTACAAGTGGAAAAAATAACATGGATCTGATATGCAAATTGCATAAATATTTAACGAAAAAAATACCTCTATAACTATGAAATAACTACGACGCTTAAAGAATAAAAAAAGAGGTGTGGCACTCGGGGACTGCCGCGGTAAAGAAAGCTATTGCATAGCAATTAGCATGCCTTCAAGCCACTTCCCGTGTCCGTCGGAGTGGGGAGCGTGACGTTTTTTCGTTACGGAATTTCTGGATTCGGTCCCCGCACTCAAGGCCCGCGATAGAAGCTATGCAATAGCTTAAAAAGCAATCCAGAACTTAACTATAACCAAATGCTCCTACAAATACTTTGCGAAAATCTGATAAACCAATTTATAAAAAACATAACAAACCATACTTAAAGAAAACGTGTTCCATACAATATGTAACACAGTAAAACACGATAATAATAATTATAATAGTTTAAAAAAACTAAAAAACACGCTTTTAGTTCGGTTTTCTATAAAACGCGTGTTTTTTTTTAACAATTATTTATTTTATCAAATTAGTGTATTGTCATCGGTCCTAAATAAATCTACAAAGTTTGAACGAAATCTGGCCGTTTAAAGTGGGTCAAAATCGCGCCCAAAGAAGTCGGTTACAAACATACAGGTGAAGCTAATATAAAGCGTGTAATAATAATAAAAATAAACCAAGCAAGTCCTAACCTACTAACAAACACTGGCATTTAAGACGCAGTTTTCCAAATAGTTAATTAAAATCCAGAAATAAGAGTCCTAAAAGAAGGAAAAGTGTCACTTCGTCACGACTCAAGAAACCGTTTTTAATTAAAAGAAGGATTCTCATCTCGCACTTTGTTAGAACAAGTTTATCTCGGCCATCTAGACTTGAGAGGACTGTGGCAACGTTCTGTACTTAGTGTTTAGTGCTCTGTGATCCAGTTAAAATTATTAGGAGAGGTAGTAGAATAGTGGTAGAGTAGTAGTATTAGTAGAAATATTGATGGTATGTTAGTATTTCATATTTAAGAAGCAGCATTAAGAATATTGACGATATAAAAATATAGAGCCTAAAAAATCTTTAATTGACCGAGAAAAATATTTTATTTCTGAAAATATCTGAAGAAATATGTTTAAGTTTATTGTGAGCTTGATGATGATGTGGCGATGCCTGATCAGTCGGCCATATATGACTATCGCAGTTAAAGAAAATCTTCTTCTATCCTTTCGGTAAGAAGCGAGGCATTTTAATGCTATAGAACGTGACGTGATTCACATAAACAATTATTTTTAAAGTGAAATTTTTATTACATCGTCTCAAACTTTTTGGTCTGTGTAGCGCATGTCGCGTGACGGTCGAACCGTACGATACCTAATTATCGTACAAATATGATAATTTTGTACCTAAGTTTCACTTTTACCGTGGTTTCATAAAACCACACAAGTTTTTTTCTCATTTTAGGAGATAGCTTCATTATTCTTGATTGGCATAAGCTGTATTTTTTCTGGATGAACACGAGGTAAGCGTTAATTCATTAAATTATTATTAAATATAACCAAATATTCAAGAGCAAGCCATGATCATTTTCTTAATAAGAACGTTATTTTCATGATTTTGCATGTTTTACATTTATTTTACATGTTTAAATAAGTTAAACTTAAATACCATGGTGTAGAAGAAAAAAGTTCCTTACTAAAGAAGAGCCATGTCTACCTTCCTGTGAAAAGAATAAAAATATGGGCCAGGGTGAATGTTCCTTTAATGGCGGTAACACTAAGTACCGGAGATTGCATGCCGCTGTGGGTATTGGAAAAAATTTAACGATTAGTTTATCTGTTCACCCTGAAAGGCTATTTATGACTGCGTAAAATGGATTTCAATTTGTGTTAAAAGTAATGGTCCGTCTTATCAACGAAGGGTTAAGTACTATGCCAGGAATAGGTAAGGTTGTTTTTAAGATGGGTCGAGAGTTGTGTAGGATGTTCGAAACGCTAATTGGAAAATTGAATTCGGAGTTGATAATTTTAGGATACTTTTCTACTTAGTGACACTTATTTTTAGGAACTCAATATGTATGTTTATTTCAGAAGAAATTGCTTTCTTATAGTAAACTAGCGGTCCGCCCCGGATTCGGCCGTGGTACATATGAAAAATAGATGTTGGCCGATTCTCAGACTTACCCGATATGCACAGAAAATTTCATGAGAATCGGTCCACCCGTTTCGGAGGAGTATGCAGACTAACATTGTGACACGAGAATTTTATATATAAGATTTTCTTATATTTATATATATGTTTTTTCTTATAGTATGTTATATTGATTTGAAAGTACTTCTAGAAGAGTCGAATTAATAAACGTTTGAGTTGAATATAATTTTAAACTATTGCATAGCTTTTATCTCAGACTTTGATCGTGGCGACCGAATGTAAAAAAATCCGTAACGAAAAAACCTAACACCCCCCGCTACAACCGGCACAGCGATGCGATGCTATGCAATAGCTTTACCGCGGCAGTCCTCGAGTGCCACACGTATTTTTTTTATTTATAACTAGCTTTCCACACGCGGCATCGCCCGCGCAGTCATAGAAAAACCCGCATAGCTTACCCGTGGGATTTCCGGGATAAAACCTATCCTATGTCCTTTCTCGGGTATCAAAATATCTCTATACCAAATTTCATGCAAATTGGTTCAGTAGTTAAGGCGTGATTGAGTAACAGACAGACAGAGTTACTTACGCATTTATAATGCCCCAGCCACACGACTCGACGAGTGGTATGGGAAGTGACGAGGGAAGTAGGCAGGGACGTAGTGTGGCCACGTTACTCGTCATGCCACTCGTCGTGCTCATCGTCCTGCTCACTGCTGTCGGCTTTTGCGCGCGAGTCAAAGGACCGGCAATACGAGTGCGAATTAGGGATGGGCGTCATGGAATCAACGGACTAGTTAAATTAACCGTCTATATGTACACTCAACGATTCGACTAGTCCATCGCTCACCAATGCACTAGTTGAGTCTTATTGATAAGAATAAATTCTTTTCTTTGAAGTTTTTTAAAAAAAATATTTTTGGTTTACAAGACCAATGTTTTGAATTTAAACTATAAAAACAAACGATAATAAGTTTTTTAGTAATACTTTTTTTAGGGAGTATAATTTTTGTAAGAAAGCATAAATATTTATTAATTGTTTTATTGAGATTAGAATTTATTGTTTTAAGAATTTATTTAATAATAGTTATTTATTTTACACATGGACTAGTCGAAGATTTTAACTAGTTGAATGACTAGTTGATGAACGACATTTAACTATCTAGTCTCGTTGATGAAAAATACGTCGACGACCCATCCCTAGTGAAGAGCGTCGCAAGAGCAGTGTGTGGCCAGACGGCAATATCGAGGCGAGCGGCAGCGCGATGAGCAGGACGAGGAGCAGCACGAGTAGCAGGACGAGTAGCATAGTGTGGCTGGGGTATTATATTAGTATGGATTATGTTTTCAGCAAATTGTATCAATAGGCACATAAACTAAAATATAGTATAAATATAGTATTTAATATCGAAATACAACATTTGCTTTATAACACATATTTGCAATATACTTGCTTCGCACGGTCTAAGTTTGGGGTCACGATCCTGCTGACTTAGTTTAGTCTACGAGTATATACTTAAAGGTCTGACATTATTTCATGTAAGATTTGGTAGTCCATTTAATTTAATTTTAGGATTAGTCTTATTTAGCTTGACTTTTACAATATTATATAGTACTGTGCCCGCGTGGCTCCGCTCCTGTTGGTCTTAGCGTGATGATAATATATAGCCTATAGCCTTCCCCGATAAATGGGCTGTCTAACGCTGAAAGAATTTTTCAAATCGGACCAGTAGTTTCTGAGATTAGCGCGTTCAAACAAACAAACAAACAAACTCTTCAGCTTTATAATATTAGTATAGATAACACTAAATATAGAGCATAGAAAAGAAGTAGGTGTTCTGTTAAAGTGGGTTATATTTTCTAATGACCTTTAAAACAATATAAAATGTATTCTGTTCTGTAGATCTACATCTCGGTACAAACTTACCAACTAATCTCCATAAAATTATTGCGTACATAAGTTATAATAGATTTGTTTAAATTTTACATTAATAATTTAGTTCATTTTATTCATTTGGCAGCCTGTTAGTAATGAACTAAAAGCAAATCCGAACACAAAATATTTATGACAATTTTCCATCCATGTTGTTATGCAAATATCAACTCTATTGTTCTCACAATAGCGAATAGTGAAATAACAAATGATTTCGACTAGTAAGTTAATTAAGAGAAAATTTGGGCTTATTCATATTAAAGCGATAGTTAAAGCTTTGCGTCAGGTTAGAAACGCGTCTAATCTCGTTTGGTCAAAGATTATTTAATTTGATTGGCTTTTGAATGTTTCTTTCTATTGTTTTCGATAAAGGGGTGTTTAAATTGAGGTACTTATTTACTTAAATAGTCATATTTTATTTAAAACGTGAACTATTTCTACTAATAAATCTAAAGAAATTAAGATAACTTGTATGTTTTTTGAGTATACAATATAGAATTAACTGTATGTTGTAGTTGATATAAAGCCATTATTTTGCAAGATAAAAATAACAATTTCCTCATCATATACATCTCAGATAAAATTAGAGCACACATAATTACTATAAGACTACAGATTTCAAATATAAAAAAATTCACACTTTAAACTTAAATCTTTAAATAAATAAAATGTATTCATGTCAGGAACTCATTTTCACACATCACAAAACATTCCTACCAAAGTCCGCATCTGGCCCCATACTCTATGACCCGTATCCCACAAAACCGTGCTATCAGCACCCACGTAAATTCCATAATTTATTCCCGGACCTTATCCCGCATATTCGAACAACTATTAACTTAGTGGCACGTTCTGTGGCCCACGATACTGGAACTAATGTTATTAGGCAGGTCCACACAGAGCGAGCAGACTCGCGAGGCAATTACTATGCGAAAAAAAAATTGGTTGTCTGTAAAGTCGGTTTACTGACGATAGTTGAACGTGACAACGTCCGATTGTGCTTCTTTGTCGCTCGTTCCGCGCTCTCGCTCGCACTTCCAGCCTTACATGGAACGCCTCAGATGAGTCAGAGCGAGGTAACGCCGCATGAGTCATGTTTTTTCGTGCGAGTAGCAGCAGCATCAAAAACTTGAGAGGTGAATGAATGAATGAATAGAAATCCTTTATTGCTATAAAAATACAAATATAAAACATACAATACACATAAAATAAGCAAAAGGCGGCCTTATCACTAGGTAGCGATCTCTACCAGCGCGAGAGGTGTAGGGACACCCGGATGGAACGAAGTTACTAAAATAACTGACTTGCTTTCTATGAGAGAGAAAGAGATAGACAGCGAAACGCGTGCACACCGCACGGCTAACAAATATTTCATAAAGTGTCGTTACAACTTTTGGTCTTAATTCAGTCTAGCCCCCTTTCGTAACGCGCGATTATTTCGTTCCATACACGTTTCGCGTAGCAAAATGCTACGCGAGGCTGCTCACTCAGTATGGACCCGCCTATTACTAGCCTATCGACATTGCTACTATTTCATAAGGTTGGACATAATAATATGAGAGGTCTATTTTCGTGTAGTTGAAAGAATAAAGATATGTATGGTATATCATCATTACATAGTACCTATTATACAAATATTTCCGCTGTCTTTCGAATGTAAGTATACCCTTAATATAGCGTAGTATAGTCGCATTGTACCCGTACAAAGCCGGGGCGTGTCGCTAGTAATAACGATGGATTATTTTCATCTAGGTCACATAGATAAGGATATTGGGCATCTCAAATAAGCTGAATCATTGCCTGGGGTGACTAACCTTAGCGGAAACTAGGAGATAAATTATACGACGTAATTAGTTAAGGATTTATTTAGGATCTATACTAATACTAGTAGACATATAATATGTATGATGGTCTACATACCTATGCTATCAGATAATATATAGTATATTGTTAGGTACTAGCTTTTCGCCAACAGCTTCGGCCATAGACAAAAGATGTAAATGGCGGGCGGGATGTTAACAATCCCATCCAAGTTGCCCTCTATGTTGCCGAATTTCATTAAAATCGGTTCGGAAATCGTTGTGTGAAGGCGTAACAAACAAATTCTTTAACTTTAGTGTAGGAGCTGAGATGTCATATAAAAATAGGTCAGTATTCAACGACATCGACATATGGAAAATTCCAAACGGAAATATCTTACGCTCGACTGATCGAACTTAGAACCTCAGGCACTATGGTTATGTCACACGACTCTTCTAAAGAGGCAATGCAAACAAACGACATTCCATATAAAATATATAGTAGTTCCTTTTGTAAAGCACTGTTTATTTAAACAGGAGGTTACAAGTTGTTGGTTTAGGCGCGAACTGTGAGCAAACACAGGTGGAAACACGAGTATTTTGTAAGCTTACCAATTTTATGTTGATAATACAGAAATGTTCTCCCTTGTTTTATTTTTGGAAATCTATTTTAACACTAAGAATAAAGGCTGTCAATTCCCGTGTGCCTACATTTTGTTTTTGTTACCGCAGAAATACTTTACTGCTCTGTATAAACCTAAAGGTTAGAAAATTATTTTCGAGCCTATATTTACTTGTAAGAAAAATTTGGTAAAAAATAAAATGTAACACCTGAATTTATGTGGAACAATGTCAATGAACAATGAACACTGTCAATGAACAATGAACAATGTCAATGAACAATGTCTTCAATAATTGATTTTACCTTGAACACAAGCAGGAATTAAACTGAGTATATTTTTTGTCTACTTTAAGTTCATTCAGAAAAATAAGTGATTGTGAATTATTAAACTAGCTGCGCTCCGCGGTTTCACCTGCGTGGCTCCGCTCCTGTTGGTCTTAGCGTGATGATATATAGTCTATAGCCTTCCTCGATGAATGGGCTAACTAACACCGAAAGAATTTTTCAAATGACTAGTATTTCCTAAGATTAGCAAATTTGTCATACTTAGATAAAATCTACAGTATCAGTAGTACAAGACTGAAATCCGTGAAAGTGAAGGCAAAACAAATTTAACATTCTAACCGTGACCTCAAATGCGCGAACGAAAAACGACGAAGAATTAATTACATTTTGTATAAATATCATGTATTTAGGCAGAGCTTTTGAAACGCTAAAAGCTCAATAGACTGCCGTCAGTGGAATTTGTTTGGGAGAAACCTCAAGAGCTGACCCGATTTTGGTAGAAAATATAAGTCCCGGCATTAGCCGTTACCTAACTGAGACTTTCAATTCATACTGCCCTAATAGCACCATAATTTTGGAATTTTCTGGAACTTCGTAGCATTCGTGCTCAATTGGTTTTTATTTATCAAATACAATTTTCAGTGGGTTAGAGCGTTTTCATAATAAGTGAGAAATACTTTTCTTGAGCAAGTAATGCAATAAAAATTGCTTACAAAAATGTTGTATTGACTGTTTCATATAATAATATCAATTTATGTCATAATAATATTATATTATGCCTTAACAAGCAACTTCTATAATGTAAGTAAAAATAAACCAAGTTAATTCGATATTTTAACAATTTTCTATTGCGTTTAGTCGATATGTATAATTGTATAGTCTATTATAAATTAGTAATCTCATTACGTAGCAGTGACAATTTTCCTCTTTCTTATTACTACATTTCACTAGCATAAAGCGCGTCACACACGGTGAAGGTACTATAATATTTTATCTTAAGATACTGTAATATTTTATATTTAACAGTATCTTAAGGTATCCGGTATCAGCGTTCTGACCATCATTTTTCTTTTTGTCATTGCGTACTAAGACCCCTGTAGAACCGCCATCCTGTTACAAATGACCCGAAATTTTGTGGGACATTATCATAGTATCTTAAGGTAAAATATTATAGTATCTTCACCGTGTGTGACGCGCTTAATATTATAGCACTATCTTACTAATAGGTACATTTTACCTGCATATTATATGAAATAAAAAAGTACAATATCCATCAATCATTGTATTCAGAAAACATAAATTTTCGAGACACCGACACCTGATCTCTATGAAACAGGTCAAGGTCGATTCATCAACAAGCCGATTCCGCAGTGGCGATGATTTACATGAATATGTATTCCTTTGTGAACCGCATTCCCTGCATCATGGCTGAAGCAATGTTTATTTCTTTTCAATACAATTTACATCGCAAATAAAATTAAACATTCGTTTTTTTTTAGAAATGCACAATTAACTTGTTTCACTTGTATTGACTTTTATAATAAAAACTACTACCGGTTTTGTTAAATGAGCTGCATCAAAATCATCAGTTAACTAAAACTATTAAATGTAGTTTCACCAAGACATAACAATGTTTATTTGTAAGGGTATTTAATTCCCATAATTGCAGGATGCATGGTTACTCTACAAGGCACAGGGAGTTGTAAATAAAATGATATGTAACGTTACGCATTTCAAAAGATTATACGCTGTTGATTTCTTTCATTCTTCATATTGACCATGATTTTGGATTTTACAGGAACATTTTTTTTTGACGTGACAACGTCTTAAATTAGGTTGCGGCTAGGAGTCACTTATGAAAAAGTGTAACGCTCGGTAACGTTACGATGAGTCACCGAACGACAGAGAGGCCCGCGGTCTGCCGCGCGCGCAGCACATAAATATTCTACCGAGAAAAAGACGTTGTCACGTAAAATCTTCGCCCGTAAAACCGACTTTACAGGCAACCATTTTTTCAATTTTCCTACAAGTTTTTACTAATGATAATTATATAAAAATAAAGTATTTTTCTCCCAACAATCACTAAATTAAAATAAACGCTACCACTATACTTTCACCACTTGTGTGCTACTCAAAGGACAAATTCGAAATTTTGTAATTTTGTAATATGCTTTGTGTAAAACCGAAAAAAAGAATTCGTATAAAATTTGCTATTGCGTACTTTAAAACTACGTTTAAGTAACATAAATTTATATCTACATACTTCTTATCCAGTTGAATCTGTCCGAATTCGGATCTAGACCTTAAAAAATGGCAACCCTAAAAGCCGCACACAATGTACAATGTACCTCGTAAATAAAATGATTCGTATCACTTAGGCATTTGAAAGGATGGATACAAAGCTGTGTTGAACTTTCAATTGTGGTTAGCTCAAGTTTTATATTGGATTCCTTCGCAGCAAAAGCTGTTTGTAACGTTTTGAGCTGAGGAATTAATTGATCGTCTTCTTTGTCTAGGTTTCTGGAGTTGGGTAGAATTCTTAATGTAAGTATTGGGGTAATTGAACAAGGAGTAGAGTGCCGTATTTACTTCAACTGAAGTACCTATAACTAAATGTTGTTGACTTACTAATCCTTTCTAATATAATGCAAAAATTCATTTGTTTGTCTCGTTGTGGATCGATTATTGATCGATCGATCTTCCATATAGTTATGGATCGATTTTTTGACATGACTACGCTTGCGAAGGTACGGATGAAAAGCTAGTACTAAGATGTACTGTGTGATACTTTTAGGGCTTTGCACATACATGTATTACTATATTGTACTAGTGGTCCGCCCCGGCTTCGCCCGTGGTACCTAGGTACATGTTTAAACTATCCTATCTCTCAAGTTGGATCGAACTGCACATGGTGTGCGTTTTTTATTATAATCGGATATGTGGTTTAGGAGTCCATTAAGGACAAACATTGTGACATGAGATTTAAATATATTAAGATTTGTACATATATATCTTTTACTAGGTACTGGAACGGTCATATACAAAAAGCCCTGTGGTCCCCTTTTAATTACTTTTAAGATTAATAACATAAATCTTATGTATATCTCTTTTTTTACCTACTTATCTTTCTTTCAGTCTAAATCTCGTCTGATAGTCCAATGCGGATTAAATCTAAAACCTTTTAATTCTACATCATGGCTATATTAATAGGAAATGTTATTTGAATAAGCTTCACAACCCTTTATTTACAATTATAAATTGGGGACAACAATATCTGTTTTAGCCTCGAGCGTGACCTCGGTAATTCGTGATATTATTTCGATTCTCTGTAGTAATATTTACTATTATTACTACAGTTTTAATGTTTTGGTTACTAATAGATTGTAATATTTTCCGTCTCTTTTTTATCATGAAGCGTATCTAAGTATAAACTTATCTATACTAATATTTTATAGAGGAAAAGTTTGTATGTATGTATGTACTATGTATGGTTTTCACGCATAAACTACTGGACCGATTTTGATGAAATTTGGCACAGATAATCTTTAGACTACTTTTATTGCGAAATATGTACCACGGGCGAAGCCGGGGCGGACCGCTAGTTTTTAATATAATCACAGTTAGATTTCTATTGCATATGAATGAATATGTGTTCGGTGTTTGCTTTCCTTTAGATAGAATATTATTCAGTTTCTAAATGTAGTTTGTATATAATGTTTGCAGATATCTACCTTTTCATGGAATTTGAAGAGAATTTCTACCAACTTTAATGAGAAAAATGTTAACATCTGTTTCAACGATTGATTTTCTTTATGGGCAAATAAACTATCAAATATTGTATTATCATGCTAGACCAGGACTTGTAACTTTTTTTAATCTTTATTGTAAGTCGAATCCAAGATTACTTGGTTCTACGGCTTAGGTTTAACCGCTGTCCATTCTACCTAGAAGACCAGCCCCCTTACCATGACGTTTTAAAGCAATATTATTTCCAATGTAAAAAAAGGATAGAGCTATTAATACGTCGTCTACCGCCTCTTTCCTATACTGGAATTATTACTGCTTTAGACATCACGGATAAATAGCTATTAAAAATGTTTATTGCAACACAAAAGCAACATTTTCACGGTCACAAATTCCGCCCAGGTTTCTATGATACTCTGTAAACGCTCAAGAATATAATATTAGCATTCATTGTATTCAAAGTCAAGTTTCGTTGTCACTCAACAAGAGAGCTTGTTAGTGATAAATAAATAACTCCTTCCATTGTATGCTGTACAAAGCATAAACTTCATAGTTTTAAAGCAATTTTGAAATGTTCTTGTTTCTGTTTACAGGCCAATTGTTGTTTTACAAGCTTTTATTGCTGCGTCAATCGTGAAGGTCTTTTACAAGTTTTAATTTGAACTAGTTGCTATAGATTTAGCCCTTATTTAGGCATAGTTAATGTGACATGACATTATGTACAAAAGTGCTTGGAAAATGAGCTTTTTTCTAAATAGATTATTTTGTTTGTATTTTGGATCTGTTTCGCTGCTTTCAGGTGAAGCAGGTTTTCATGTAGGTAATACCTAATTATTATTATCAGTCCAATGAAAAATTATTATTAAATTATTACGCTGTGATGATGAAAAATTTTAAATTTGATGAAATAGAATATTTGCCGAACCTATTCTAAATCGATTTTAATGTAGCGCTAATTTCTTAGAAAATAATCTATGAAAATTGGCGTAGGTACTTCATCAACTCACATAAAACTACAGACGAATTGAACACCTCTTTCGTAAAGTCGGTGAACACATTCAATCAAGTTTTAAAACATAATACGCCATAATATAATCACATACTTACTACAATCCCCTGATGAGGGTGCTTCTAACCACTAATCGGAGAGAATCCTTTAAACCTCTAAAGAGGGATCTTAATGTGTATTAATACGGGGATTTAAATAGTATACGAATTAATTTTAATGCAAGTTAATATCGCTCGACCGCCTCTTCGGTACAGTGGTCGACGCGTGAGCGTAACATCGAGGGGTCCTGGGTTCGATTCCCGGTGGAGACGAAGAAAAAAAAATGTCTTGGTCTGGTAGGACACAGAAGGCTGATCACCTACTTGTCCCTAAAAGAAAATCGATCAGTGAAACAGATGTATAATGCATCTGCCCCTTACCCCACTAGGGGACATGGGACTTCACTTTTTAATATTGCTCGTGATAGGAAGTTTTTTTACATAGTATTGATGTTTTTATGCTTTATCATAAGTGTTATCGAGAATCATTCAATTGGTTATATAACTAGCTAACGAAATATTTAGGAGGCCATTAATAATAGTAGGTAGAGAAAATAAGAAAAAAATATTGTTCTCTTCACCAGAGGCTATTTTTCTTCATTTGTTTTGTGTCTTCATTTTGTGCTTTTTTGACAATGTATTTTTTATTAAAAAGGCCTCTCGCTTTAATACACGTTTTATTTGGTCACAGAGATTATTTTGCAGATAATATGACGTATGATGCGTATTTATTATACTTTTTTATACTATTTATCAGAGAATATATTAAAATATATTAACTAACTTATAAATTAAACATTTTAACAGATTTAAAACATGATTTATTCATTATATTATTATCCTGAAATTTCGCTCACTCTGCAGGGAGCGGGATAGTAATATAATGAATAAATCACATTCAAATCCGTTAAAATCTTTAATTTCTAAATAGCACTCGCGTAAAACCAAGCATAGGTAAGAAAATACTATTATCAAATAAATCTAACTGTTAGATTTGATTAACACATAGTTGTCTAGATATATAACGTTTGTGACACAATAATCATCCTATCACATCAGATCACCGCATGCAATCTTGCGATAGCAGCTGTAATAGATTTATCTAATTATAATTAAGTGCAAAGTTATGAAGCGCGCTTTGCGGTTTGTATCAGATGGGATTGTGCGTGGCAAAGAGTAGAATGTAGATGTGGCATAATTTTTATTTGTTTTTATATCAAGTGAAAGATAATGTATGTTATGATGTAGAGAGGCTGTAACCACGTTGTATATAGGTTGTTTTTAAGCTATTTAATTTTTATTAGTAAAACAATCTTATAATTTTTGAAATATCAATGACATCATGTTAAATCAAGAGTGGATGAGAACATAAATTGTAAATCTCTTATAGTTCTATCTCAGTAATAAAAAGGACATTTATTAAACAGTGGTGTATCTCTTCTATGTAAATGTTTTATCGCTACATTAATTTATGTAACAACACAATTTATACATACCTTATCACGGAGAGTTATTAATTACATTATTATTATAAGATAATACTTCAGGTGTTGATACGGATCCCAACTCAAATATCATTAATTACTCCTATTTAACGCCAATCTACCGTGAAGGGAGAAATCCTTTCCTGTACTTTAAATTGCCTGTTTTATTTTAAAGGAAAACGCAATTAAAACGCCTTTAATGGTCTATAATAAGCACAATTAGGAGAGCTACGTATTAAATCTTATTCACGTTTCCACTTCTGTCTTGTTTAGTCGATAATTTACTATTTTAACAATTAAATTAACGTAAGCCTTTCTTTAATAGAACATTGCCATGAATCTCTGCTTAATTAAAATGTTCAGATTTTAAGAAAGCTTCCTACTGTTAAGTCTTTAGTCTAAACCTATACTTATTATATAGTTTTAATTGATTTTATATTTAAATAAAAATTAGTTAAACAGTCAAACTACTTATTAAACGCATAATATTTATTATGTAAGTATATATAGTTTTCCATATATGGAAATAAATCTAATGCGCGTCACACACGGTGAAGATACTACACGAAGATACACACACGTGTGTGACGCGCTTAATAGATCTATGTATTTTAAAAATTAGTCACATCTGCAAAATAATCTTTGCCGCAAAATAGGTGTGTGTGACGGCGGTCATTCCGCGTGCTACGAATGAATTATTATAATAATATTCACTGTATATTTGATGTAATTTTCCGCTCGCGATGTAAGCGAATAATCAGGTTATTAAATTAGCTTGGCAATGTTAAACTTTATATTTTATACAAACTTGTCCGCAGGCTATACGGATCGAGTTAACCAGACGTAGACAACTTCATTTGACAACACTGGTTGCAAAACTTGATTGGGATGAAATTTGGTATGCAGTTTTTACGAGATATTATCTATGGGGTTTATTTATTTATTTATTATAATAAGGTACCTTACAGCTAGTGATACAATTTTTGAGATGAATAAATACTAAGCTACGCCAATTAAAAGGTACAGCAATAGGTAGTAAAAATAATAAACGTATGTGAGCAAAGACTAGACTATACTATTCCTTCCTGCTATTTCTTAATAGGGATAGCAAAAAGGGTTTCTTTTATTTCTTAATATGATTTACTTAATCAGGATTGAAGGAAGTTTTGAAATAGTCTGAAAAATTATCAAATTCAATGAGAAATTGGTACTGCTATTTATAGATTTATCAATAAAGGTACTAGTAATTATAAATGTAGGATTGTATGAAAATGAAACAAACATAATATTCGTCTGACGATTACTTTATTTCCTTAATGTTTAAACATTACATCGCTATGGGAAAGTTAAAATACTGTTACAAATATACATAATGGTCGAATACAGAATTAAATAATTAACTTATACATTTGTATACATATTTCCTGAAACATTATTGTAGTTAATAGTTATTTATAAGCTTGTAGAACATTCTTAATAACGACATTTTTATTCTACCAAGAAAACTGAGAACTTTTTATATTTAAGTAGGTAATAATAATAATAGCATGGTCGCGGAAGAATTCGAACCAATACCCGCGGCCCCATCATTAAAGCAGCTCGACGGAACACAGTGGGTTTTTGTCGGTAAGAATCCGACATAACCCACGGCTCCTACCCCGGAGGCCGTGGGTATCTTTGGGAGATTTCCCCACTTAAAAAAAGGTAATAATAGCATAAATAAGTAAAGATTTACAGTATTTTATCTTTCCACCCTCGATATTATTTACACAACCGTAATTAACGTAAAACTCAAACATTTGCATGATAATTACAATCTTAATTAGCTTAAATAATTTAATTACTCGTACATTGTATACTTTAAGAACTTTAATGTAACATGGTCTAAATCTATTTTAATAAATGCGTGAAAATATTGTATTGACAAATGGAAATTGTTGAATATCTCGAGTAATATATTTACATAAATAAATCGAATTTTTGTGAATCATGGTCGCTGCTTCCTTGGTAAAGTGGTTAGTACTATACATAAGGTTTAATTTGTCAAGATCCAAAGGTATTTTCTATGTTTCATTTAACGAGGAAGGCTATCATATTTCATATAAATTATGTGTCACGTAGTTTGTCTGCCATGGACTCTTTAAACTACTGGATCGATTATAATGAGACTTTCCACACAGTGTACAGTTTTATCCAACTTAAAAATATATAATAGTTATATTTTAAGTACTTAATAGTTTATTATATTTTACGATAAATAAAAGAACTATCCGAGCAAAGCCGGGGTGAGCAGCTAGTAGTCTAAATAACAAATAACATCAAGTTACCACGTAGCATCAATGAAAAATGTTGCAAATTACGAGGGAAAAACGCAATTTACTTACTCCCACGCGAAGTCGTGGACAAACCTAATTTATTATAAGACCAGCCCTTTGCATGTTTTAAAAAAGCTTGCGTAAGAATACGGCATTGACAGCCCTATTCGAAGTTTATATGTATAGATTTGTTTAAATGTTTTAAAATGCACTTCTTTACTATTATATGATTTATTTGATACCTAAGAAATACCTAGAAAATATGTGGAGATTGTCCGTATAAGCCTCCACTGAGCGAGTCAAACTGAGTTCAAAATATAGAGTTCATTTAGGTAATGCGCTAACCACTGAACTCATAGGAAAAGAAATGAGAATTTAGGTTATAAAATATTATAAAATTAATTGTCAAAAAACGACCCCATTGTATTCATTTTAAAAAAGTATTCTCAAATCAAACGAAAATTTGATTCCGCCTTGAAAATTAAATTCGTAAATTTCTGATGACTTAACCAAATCCGTCCATTTGTTCACAAAACGGGACAATTTACTTGAAAGGTTTCGAATATCGTTTTAAAAATCAATTGGGTGAAAAACGATTTTTTCGGGCACAAATACCTACGTTGCTGGCTTTGTATGGAAGTCTTGTGTCTGCTTCATTGTGAGGAGTAATGGAATACGTACGGAAAAGCATCATCGTAAGACATTTAAATGTATCGGCTATACAGTTTCATCGCTTTTATACATTGAAGTATTGCGGTTTATTATTAAGTAACGTTTTGCAACGGGATTGAAGGCAAATCTTAACTGGATTTTATTTCATTTTTTGTCCAATGGAATGGATGATTTGACACGTCCGAAGAAGTTATTTAATATTTTATCTTCCAGGAAAGTAACTTTGTTGTTTCCTTATTCATGTCTTTCAAAAAATAATAAAAAAAAAACATTTTGAAGAAAAGCTTCCTTAAGTGCGCTGAGAGCAAAATTTCAAGGTCGCGTCATGGCATTACCGTCACGTCATAGAGTAAAGCGACTATTTTGGTATCTTGAATCTTATACCAAAGAAGTTTCATTTCTGACACGTGTACTCAGCACACACGCTCCTTTTATTTGGTCCGACCCTAGTCTCATAAGAGACTTTACAATGTGTAGGATTAGAATCATTATCTACGATAATAATTCTAAATTCAACAAATTCCATTCGTCAATACAATAGCTTATTACAATTTAAATTAATTACACTACAACTTAATTTATTATTTACAAATGTATTAACATCATCCATGCACATTCAAATAAATTGTTTAATTAAATAATATCTTCGCCATTTTGTAATATTCAAAAATCATGATTAAAATTTTAAAACTTTTGAAATATTATATAGTGTCGATGTATGATGATGTGTTTGTCAAATACTATTTTAACTAAAGCTTGAAATAGATTAATATATATACTTAAGGTTACATAATATAATGGGCAAACTATAAATAAAATAATCTTCTTAAATTATTATTAAACTAGATTTCCGCCCGCGGCTTCGCCCGCGTTTTCAAAGGAAAACCCGCATAGTTCCCGTTCCCGTGGGATTTCCGGGATAAAACCTATCCTATGTGTTAATCCAAGTTACCCTCTATATGTGTGCTAAATTTCATTGTAATCGGTTCAGTAGTTTTTACGTGAAAGAGTAACAAACATCCATACATCCATACATCCATACATCCTTACAAACTTTCGCCTTTATAATAGTATTGAGATTGAGATGAGATTGAGATAATGAACTTAAACGTCCAAAACACAGACTAGCCACATTCTAATGATTTTTATGAGCAATGGACTTATGTCTAAATAAACATTTGAAAGAAAGCCACATTCGGATATCTTCCATCAAAAAACAGCGCAGTAATCACTTGACCTAAAATATTACAATAAGAAATAAAAATTGTGAACAATATTATGTCAAGAGCCGGCTCAGAAAAGCTCTCGATTCGTATCAGAGTGGGACATCTGCGTGACGCCACATTCACAGAAACGTGGCCTTGGCCTGATAGATTTGTAACTCTTGTATATAAAAAGACAAATAGATGACAAATTCTATAGTTCTTTATTAGAAAAAAATAAATTCCCTTCAAATGGACAAAATTTAGGGCTTTTTTTTCAATCGTTGGTTAAAATTTATCCGTCCAGTAAAGTATCACACGAACATTTTAAAATATCACCTGTAATCCATACTTAATATTATAAATGCGAAAGTAACTCTGTCTGTCTGTCTGTTACTCAATCACGCCTAAACTACTGACCCAATTTGCTTGAAATTTGGTATGAAGATATTTTGATACCCGAGAAAGGACATAGGCTACCTTTTATTGCGAAATAATATGTACCACGGGCGAAGCCGGGGCGGACCTCTAGTCTGTAATATAAGGACAATTAGAATACATTTTTGAAATGGTAGTTTAATACGTTATTCGATGAATAAGTTTTAACCAAGGATTGAAAAATCAGCCCTTAAATGAATAAGGCTCGATTTTTCAATGCTTGGTTACCATACCCGTCCAATAAAGTATTACACGTTATCACATGTCACCTATAAACTGTCAAATACGGGCAATTAGAACACATTTTAAAATGGTAGTTTAATACGTTATTCGCCTTAATTTTTAACCAAGAATTGAAAAATTAGCCCTAAATAATATAATAAATGACAATACTAGCAACTTAAAAAAAAAGAATCATCAAAATTGGATCACCCAGTCGGAAGTTATGAGGTAACAATACCAAAAATACACTCAATTTGAGAACCTCCTCCTTTTTTAGAAGTCACTTAAAATTCACCTTAATTTTCAAGGCGAAAGTAAAGTCCTTAGATAAAATTCAAGTTGTAATAATCCTGTTTTACTCAAAACGTGTCATCGACCTTTGCAACAAAGTCGAACTTATTTGTATAATATCCCCAGAGATCCTAAGTTTACAAACCACCGTACAAACGGACCTGTACATTTTATTTTATCTCATCTTCAACTCTCTTGAAGTTAGAACTTCGTGTATATTAAAATTAAATCTTGAAAATTTTACTATAGGATACATTGACTAACGTATCTGTAGAATACATTGAATAAATACATCTTCAACTCTCTTGAAGTTAGAACTTCGTGTATATTAAAATTAAATCTTGAAAATTTTACTCTAGGATACATTGACTAACGTATCTGTAGAATACATTGACTAAATTGTAGCAAGCAAAACTAGTGACTAGGGAATACAAATCTCGTGACGGGATAACTTCAATTTACATGACATATCTTAGTTGGATTGTTAGTCATGTTGTGGTATTGTCTGGGGATGTGTTGAAGTGTGTTGTTATTGGTTAATACAATTCGGATTTTGAAACTGTTAGTAGTTGTATTTTGTTTTCCGTATCCGGCTTGAAGGACCAATTGAAATGTTTCAAGGTTGCTTTTAATGATCGTAGTATTTAAGTAGTTTTAGTTATGTGGTTCTGAAAGTATAATAAATACAACACATACTGTACCATTTTAATAATTCTGAATTTTTAGTCATCTTAAATACTATAATTTATGAAATTATGTATTTACCTTTTAGTATTCGTACATTGATATTTTTAAAGATTATTTTTTTATTAATGAACAAACTAATTGGTCATATCATACCTAACTTTAAAATGGCGAAGATATTACAAATAGACTGATTATATAAAACGCTTACTAACCCTGGTTTAAATTATATATTAATCCTAAAATAAAACCAAATACAAAAGGGCTGATGTGAAAAATAAGCTAATATTTCAATGTCAATTTTCTCTAGAAAAAAATGGTCTCGATCTATTGTGCCAGCCCTAAAATTAATAAAATGTTAGTCTATTTGAGTACTAGCAACCCATAAGGGCTACAATGACGCTGAGTAGGGCTGCCGACAGCGGGTACTGCAGGCGTAACTGACCCCCATGCTGCATTGCTGCTGGGTGCTCTCCTGAAACAAAGGGAAACTTAGAATATTCTGTACATATTATCTTTAGTGATTTTATGAGGTAAGTAGAAGGGTAGAAGGGTAGACTGCCTCGCAGTAAATACATTATGTATAAATCATGTGAATAAATGTAAGTAAAAATAAACGAGCCATCTGTAAGTAAAAAACTCCGCGTTGTAAAACAAAACAGCGGCGAGGTGATATTTGAAATTCGTGAAACCTTATATTGCTGTATAGGTTGAACTTATTTACCAAAAGGAAATTTAAAACTAAACAAGAAAGGGCAGGTAAATGGGTTTCAAATGTTTTCACTATCTAAAACTTATATAACGTAGATACCTTATTCTTGGCACAGCTTATTTTATCAAAAAGCGGAATAAAAGAGCAGGAATATAGGTCTCAAAATTTTAACTATCTTTTCGTGCTACTATGATTTAAAAACCTATTTTGGAAAGAAAAAAAAGAACCATTCATTTCAACACACACAAACATACAACAATAACTTTACCTTTCTATAATAGTTCAAATCTTTTGACTGTCCTAAACGTTTAGAACGTAGAAACCAGAAATACTATATCATGGGTCTTTTAGGAAGGAACCATTCTCTTGCAAGCGAGATTCAATGCGAACATAGTATGTGCTCCCAAAAGCAATTGGAATTTCCCTTTGCTTTCATAACGCAAATTGATTAATGTATAAGAGATGCACCTAAAAGCTGGAATTAGAGCTCGTTATTCTATATTCTGAATGAATTAATAATTAATTTAGAAATGCGACGGTATAGTGGAAATAGTAGGGATATATTGCGTGGATGCCTAGGGAATATTATTTATTATTAGGATTGTAATTTTCTTTTTCGTCGTCTTGAATTTCATGGTATTCTTCATCTTTACATGCTTAAATTCTTATGAAATCAAACAAAACTATTTCAAAGAATATAAGACTTATTCCAATATATCTATAATATAATTTACCATTTCATCAGAAATTACAACGCTCTATGAAATATTAATTTCCATGAAAACCAATATTAAAAAACTTCGTCTAGAAAAAACAATTATCCAAATTAAACGAAAACATGTTCAAATACTATCGAACCCATCTAACATTTTACATGTGCGTTTAACAACTTGGAAACAAAAACTATAAAATTTTTATCGGCCGAAAGTTTCGTTTCGCGTATATAGTCGGAATGAAATTCGCGTCAATTTACTGTGCATTTTTGGGAGCGATCCAGATGAAAGTTTTGCAATTGAAAGATTTGATACATATCATGAAAAAGTAGTTACAATTAGTGTTGAATAATACTTTTGTGTGATCATATTATTATTGTAAAGTATATTTTTGAAATTCAAATTTAATTTGTGGATGAAATTAAGTTGATAAATCGATTGCTTTCTCGGTATTTGGCTGAATAATTTGTTCATTTACTTATGTAGGTAAATGTGAAAGTATGTAGCGATGTACAGATGATTTTTGCTATTCCTTATTACAACAAGATTTTATGTGAACATTATTTACCGGATATTATAAGACCTATACCGGTACTAATAATATAAAGCTGGAACTCTTTTTCGTTTGTTTAAACGCTTATCTCAGAAACTACTGGATCAATTTCAATAATTCTTTCAGCATTGAATATGTACGTGAAATCACAGTGCTATAGGTTAAATTAAAAAGATAAAAAGCAAGTCTTACCACTAAGTACATGGACGAGAACAGATCTAGGATTGGCGTTGGCTGGTGCGCAGGTGTACCGTCCTGAGTCGGAGCCTCTCGCCTTCTGCACCAGGAGGTGGGAGGTGGTCATCTCTCCCTTCTCGGTGATCACGGACACCCCACCGCGAGGGGAGTCGTAGTTTATCTCCTGGGGAAGAAGAAAAATTTAATACATATTCTACTTTCAGGATATGCTGGACAAAAGAGAAGGATGTAAAATAACAATACCTACGGATTTTAATTTTAATACTATACTACCTACGGATTTTAATCGGGCTTAAAATCCGTTAAAGTCTTTAATTTCTACATGTTTAATTCCTACTTGCGTAAAATCAAACACAAGAATATACTAAACAATAATAAATATAGTTTAAAAACCAAAAAAACACCCATTTACACTATACAATAAGTCATGAAGAAATTATTGTATAGTCAGCAAAGCATGTTAAGTATTTTTTTATTGTCGATAGGGAAGCGCTTATTATAACAATTTTTATTACAGCAACATGTGTAACCCACATAAAATTTCTTAATTTTATCTTCTCTTATTGGATTAGCAGACCTTTATAAAATTATAACGCGTTTAGATAAAATTCACCGAACATAATATAATATAATTATACATTCTATGAATGATCATTTTTAAGCATAAGTCTATGATGAAAAAAAAAATGTGTGCGTGTACACACGTAAGATGTGAAACTTCTTTATCACCTTATTTTTCAAAAATAATTTACTGTATATGCAACAATAACGCGTGGTAGGGATAAGAAAAAGATGGCGCGTAACGCAAAAATGTCACGCGTAACGAAAAAATGTTACACTAAATTTTTTTCCAACCCCGATAAAGAAGTTTCACTTCAAAAATGCATGATTTTGTGACAAATTTTAGCCTTGTAACTTTTTATATTAAATGCTTACATATTTTGGCTTATTTTTATCCGCAAACAACCCGAATATAACGAAAATAATGGAAAATTTCACGACTTGCTGATAAAGTCAGCCTTTTCAACACTTTGATATATATATTTTATTATTAAATACTTTATTCATTGTTTTGTGTGTGTTAAATGTCAGATAAGCTAAACAAAATAATATCCAGAAGTTGGGAAACAAACCCAACTCTGAATTATAAACTACGTTTATCGTTGTTGATCATGATGATATTTCGTAGTAGGTAGTTAAATAAATTATCCACGTAATAAATTAGAAAAGATATTAATTCACCATTTTCAAAAAAAGGAATCCACTCTATATAAATAAATAAGCCTTATTTACTGAGGACGCTCTATTAAAATACTTTTTACAGCTTCCCAACAATTTTTAACTTAGATGATTTCAGAACTCAACCAAAATGATTTATTATAATAATAAATAAATAATAATAATAAATATTATAGCCCCCCACAATATTATAGGACATTATTACACAAATCGACCTAGTCCCACAGTAAGCTCAATTAAGGCTTGTGTTGTGGGTACTAGGCGATGATAAATATAATATTTAATAAATACATAATATATAGATAATAACACCCAGACCCAAGAACAAATAATTGAGTTCATCACACAAATATTTGCCCTGACCGGGGATCGAACCCGGGACCGTCGGCTCAGTAGGCAGTTACTTTACCACTGCGCCAACCGCGTCGTCGATTATATTGTAGCTATATTGATGTGATATTTATTTGTACTATGATTTAGATTCAATGTATTTAATGACATGTATATTTTAAAAAGAAATATTTTACTTGATCTATGAATTGTGCTAAATAATGTAATTTTTAATATTTTTTTTATCCTCAATTGTGCTGTGTACATACAATTTGGCTGGCATTTTACCGCAACATGTGATTAAATTTGTGTATAATTAGTCAAATTGTCAGCTGTGATGTGTACCTATTTAAATCCATACTATCCATACTAATATTATAAATGCGAAAGTAACTCTGTCTGTCTGTCTGTCTGTTACTTAATCACGCCTTAACTACTGAACCAATTTGCATGAAATTTGGTATAGAGATATTTTGATACCCGAGAAAGGACATAGGATAGGTTTTATCCCGGAAATCCTACGGGAACGGGTTTTTCTTTGAAAACGCGGGCGAAGCCGCGGGCGGAAAGCTAGTAAATAAATAAAAAGCTGTAAATCTATTTCCGTACAATATTTTTCATAAAAATTATAAGATACAACACATAAAGGGTACTTTTATAAGAGGCTTATTTCTTTGGAAAATACTTCAGTAGCAGGCCCTTGTTGAAAAGGACATAAGTCATGGACGTATTTTTATTTGAAAAGGGTCTTGACGGCTCCACCTGGTATCTTGATAGGTTTTTACTAATATGTGTCTAGTTTTTGACCGACCATAGAGGTTGTTTATTGTTATAGGAGTTTGAATGGAATGTTGGTCACAATGAAATTTTGGTCGGTGGAGTTATTTTTATGACAGTTAGAGTTTTTAAGGGCAAGTAGGTTTAAGTTAATTTTAACTTTCTGTAATAAGATTTTTTTATATTTATTACTAGCGGTCCGCCCCGGCTTCGCCCTTGGTACATAATATTTACGTTTTCTCTACATAAAAACCATCCTCGTACCTACTTCAAGGAACATAATAAAAAAAGAATTATCGAAATCGGTTCAGCCGTTCTCTGAGTTATGCGCTTACCAACACATTTTGCGATTCATCTTATATATAAAATTCTCGTGTCACAATGTTAGTCTGCATACTCCTCCGAAACGGGTGGACCGATTCTCATGAAATTTTCTGTGCATATCGGGTAAGTCTGAGAATCGGCCAACATCTATTTTTCATATGTACCACGGGCGAAGCCGGGGCGGGCCGCTAGTTTTTATATATAAGAAGAAGATTACTTTACAAGTCATCAGTCAATGCATTCAAGCATTGTTAGGTGTACATTATTTTCTAAAGAAATAATGGTTAATCAATAGTCTGAAGTAATATTATAAATTAATGTTATCTTCAAAACAATTTCGGATGAATCAATCTAATATTAATATATAGAAAAATAAATAAATACGAGTATTCACGAAAACAAAATTATTAGGTAGTATTTAAAATGCTTTAATCATCAAATTATTTATGCTACGTTTTTAAACATTTCTAACTAGCACAAGAGGCAACGAACAACTCAAACTATATTTTTTTATTCCCTTACAAAGTCGTTTAAGATCTGAACATTGAAGATAAACCCCAAGTCATAAAATCAAAACAGTACCATTGCATTGACGAGATATTTTCAAAATTTCTTAATATCCGGATCAGAAACGGAACATTTTGGCAATTTCCTGACTCGTAAGTCGTTTAATATTATGCACAAAAAGTTAGGGGTTCTTTTTTACTGTCTTGAAAAAATATATTGTATTTTGTACTCTATTTGAGAAAATATGTGTAAAAATATATTTTTTTTAGTGTAACATTTCCAAGTTATCAGTCAATTTATTCATTCATTCATTCAAATGTTTCTCTAGTTTATATTCATCCAAATAAAAACAAAAACAGCAAGGCGTAACAACTAGCTAGATTATTCGCTTACATGACATAAAATTACTTCGCAAAATAAATTTCGTCATAGAAAACTAATGCCGTCAAATAAAGCATCATAATATATGGTGCAATTGATTTTTTTTACATAAATGGAATGGTATATTTAATGTTTGAAGTGTAAAATAGTAAAAATAAAAAATGTTGTGTGGTTTTATGAAACCACGGTAAAAGTGAAACTGTTCGAACGGTTCCGAACACTGCTTTATACCTACTCGGCAGCCGACCGTCACGCGACATGCGCTACACAGACCAAAAAGTTTGAGACGATGTAATAAAAGTTTCACTTTAAAAATTTCTCGAAAAGTCGTCTTGAATAAAATTCTTCATCTTCACATGCTTAAATTCTTATAAAATCGAACAAAACTATTTCAAAGAATATAAGACTTATTCCAATAGATCTATAATCAAATTTCGTCATAGCAAACTAATGCCGTCAAATAAAACATCATAAAATATGCTGCAATCACAAAGTTTACAGATGGCTTCACGTACATTTTTTTCCGCGAATACAAAAGAGTACGTACTTTATAGTAATAGGTTCATATCATACACACAGCGATTCGTAAGCTATCCTCATTTGAATTTCACGCATGTATCACTGACTCAGAATCAATTTCTTGTAACACGTATTTGCAATGTTTTATATGAATACCTATCAATCTTTTATAGCTTTAGGGTATCAATGTTCGAGTGGAATGGAGCCGATTCGACGTATAAAATGTCTTGGATGCATCTTTTATACGTTTGGTGATTGGTTTTGAAAAGGAGATTGAATATGACGTTGAAACATTGGAGAAGGAATTGACGTCCAATAACGGTTATAAAATTGAAAACTTGCTATAATAGCAGGGATACATCTAAATGAATCATCATTATAACAATTTATTAATGTAGAGATTGAACTACGGGGCTTAAAAAGTGTCTTTTGGTGAAACATAATATTATATTGATAATATGAATTTTGATTCGAATGTTAGAAAGAGGCCATTTACCAGTTGAAAAAATAACTAATTATTTGATTTTTTTTGTTGCAAGGTCGTAAAATGACGAAGAAAATGGTCATCTTACAAAAAAAGGAATTGCTAAGACTCTGCTAGCAATTCCAATAGATGAATGTCAAATGTGTTCTTCTTAGCAGAAACTATATAAGACTCGATCTGTGGTGAAGCAGAATGATAATTGAAGATGTTATAATCAAATATATAACCAAAATACACGTGTTGAACCTTTCCCTTTCTGTAACAATATTAACAGAAGTACAAACCGCATTTTAGGATATGGCTGCGTGTCCTATTATTCATGCTTATGTAAGTATCAGGTAAACCTAAACTCAAACAGTTATTTATTCAAATAGACTTCCTTCCATGCATAATTATTCATTACCACCAGAGCCTATAGACAAATGGCAGAAACACTAAAGAATAAAATCCGGCGTCGATACTAATTGATATAAGCTTTTCCTAAGGTTTTGGTCACATTACCAACGACGTCGACGACCACGACCAAAATTTCTATCCAACCGAAATTTTGTAAAATTGTTCAAAACACAATTAAAAATAAAATATTAAAATTTCCCGTCGTTCCGATACTTGGAAAAAAATTCGAGATCGATGTATAAAAAAGGTTTTTCGAAGAAACGGTGGCTCGTGGCAGTTTGAAAAGCAGTTTCTTCAGAGAAAATTTGGCAAGTAATTCTAGTTTTTAGAAGCACGTTTGAATCATCAAAATACATAGATAATATTTACCACCAGTTTGGAAAGCAGTTTCTACAAGGAAAAGCAAGAAACTCTGTAGTTGTTCTTGGTATAACATCAGTTTCTTTGATATTTCCATTCCACTTTAAGAAAACAACGAATTGAAATGAGGAAGATAAGTTCTTAAACTCAAACTCAACCTAAAAAGTCAAACTCAAAACTCAAACTCAAACATTTATTTATTCAATTAGACTTCTTCGAGAAGCACTTTTGAAACGTCATTACATATTTTTAACATTTACCACCGATTCGGAAAGCAGTATCTATGGAGAAGAACCGGCAAGAAACTCCATAGTTGCTCTTTTTAATTATGTCATAATATATTCATGCATTTTCAAAAAAGACAATAATACTGATGTATTTAATCCTCACTAATATTATAAATGCGAAAGTAACTCGGTCTGTATCTTCTTCCCACCTCAAATACTGAACCAATTTGAATGAAATTTGGTACAGAGATAGATGAAGACCTGAAAAAGGATATAGGATAGGATAGGTCCCGGAAATATCAAATAAACGGGAACTATGCGTGTTTTCTTTGATTACGGGCGAAGCCGCGGACGGAAAGCTAGTCTGAATTAAATTGAAATAATCAAGACTTTACTTTTAGTTGAATAACACTAGTAAAAGCAATGTTCATATTGAATATTGGCATCTGTCTTTTAAACTGGATTTATTGGGACTGCAGCTAGACACGTTTAAAATCGTTGAAATGTACGAATAAAATGGAGAATTTTAAAGGTATGAATTCTAGCGAATGATGTTCCGAGTGTTTGCTTAGTGTTATCAAAGAGAAACTAATGACAGCACTCTATTTTTCAATATTCTGATGCAAACGGCATACATTGATTTATAATGCAAAGTAACCAAATTAATAATGAAATTTTCATATTGTACGAAAGTATATCTAAGTAATAATGGAATCAGTGCGTGTGTGTGTGTGTGTGTGTCTGTGTGCAGTCTAATTAATTAGACAAAAACACCTAGATTTAGGCTGTAATGTGTTAAATGAAGAAGTGATCTTCATCAAAAATTCAAATCCGTTAAGATTATTTCGTGAAACTTGAACACATCATCTTGATCAAAGAAACAGGACTACTAAGGCTGAAAACTTAAATATATATTATTAAAGGCATGAATACAGAACCTATTGGCGATGTTCCCGTAATAGCTAGCGCAAATGAGCGAAAGCAGTTCAAACAAAGTTTAATAGAGCGGTCGCGCGTGGGTCGTCGATTGGCATGTAATGAATATACTGGATGTGTAACCTATATAGTTAATTATAGAGTTACTTGATGTAACGATGGAGAGGATGATTTGTGTGTGTTTAATGATGCCCTTAGATGAATTATAAGGATCTAGGAAGTTCTTGAATATTCGAAAAGTAAGGGAGATAAATAAAAGAAAGAAGTTAACAAGCCATTATACATATACTATGGACATTACATATACTAAGAAATTTAACCTATAAGTATACCTAGGTAGTTGATTTGATGAAATTAAGTGGTTGTAGTCGGTAAAAATGTAACGATTTAGAATGAAAATTTCGTGTTTCGAAAAATACATGGATTTTGAAAAGTAATATGAACAAAAACATTGAAGCAGGAACTAGAATTAACCTATATAGTTAATTTGTTGATGTACTTAACAACGATGATTAATAACAACGAACCTGATATAAAAACGATGATTCATGTTTGGTTAATGATGCTTTAAGAATGGTTGGTAAAATTGTAAGAATAATTTGGAATTAAGATTTAAGATTAACGAAGTTCTAAAAACTAAAATTAATTGTATAAATTTATAAAGAATAGAAAAAATTCGATCACGAGGCGGGACACAAACCCGCATCCTTTCGCGCCATTCCGGGGCCGATGCCTGACCAACTCGGCCACTCGTGACCCGCCAGAGCGATCGAATTTATTATATTTTTTCAGTTTTATGTGTCTAAGGGACACACCGCGCGCCATCTATTGATATGATTAACAACCATCTCAACCAATATGAAACACTTTTCAGTGAATACAATATTGTAACGATGGAACACGACCTTTTTTGTTGATATTGATATTTTTAGTTTTATGGCATTCAAATGCTTTATAAATATAAATTTATAAAGAATAGAAAAAAATCGTTGAAATTCGTTGAATTAAAATAAATTGGTTGAATCCTACATTATGACTGTAACAATTCTCATTAGCGTTGCACTGCACGTATTGTGTTGAAACATTCGACAAATGCACGTTGTTATATCCTTGCGATACGTTGGAACCTCTAAAATACATATAAGAAGACAACACAGTGCGTAATGAATAGAACGGGTTATTATAGAACAGATAGGGAATTATTGTACTTAATGGAAAATATTTTCACGTAAATAATTTTTGATGATTACAACATAGTTAAATCTTCCTTCTCAGAATAATAACAAATTTATTCCACCATCAAACGATGCCATAAATATTATGTTGTTACTTGTAAAATATTTCACATAATTTTATTCTGGGAATGTTTAAAAGCAGACATTTGTACAGAATTCAGATACTTAACTCGTAAAATCTTTATTGAAACGCCAGGGAAAGCTTAAGTATGATGCAGGCAAACTTGAGTCGACATTTTGTTCTCGAATATTCTGGAAAAATTCTGGAGAACAGCAAAGAGATTACATGGCGAGATTGAGACTATATTTTTGACTGCGACATAAAAAAGATAATGGCAATGTGATATTACGATATGCAGAACCGTGTATAAAACTTGCCAGTAAAGAAAACTGCTGGGAAATATTATTTTAATCAGGTTTCTCATCTAGACACACAAAGGTAGCCTTATTTGATATGAATTTCAAAGTTGAATCTAATGTGATGGTATTGTTGTCCAGATTTTTTAGTTCTACTAGAAAAAATTTTCAACAAACATTGGAATCTTCAAAATCATGTCCATCATTACCACAGATGTCACAAACATTTGCCTCAAATGCGGCCTCTATCACCCAGACATGTTTCGGTATGTCAATATCACACGGCGACTTTAAAACTGGGCCATCAGTTGAACAATGGTGGAGGCATCAATTTTATTTCCTGGCAGACCAGTGAGGTCGTTTTGGCACCGTTTCAAGGGGGTAAATAAAAACGATGAAGCTTGCCGAAGGTTCTCGAGCTCTGATTGCGTAATTCTGGGGATGTATATCTTATCGACTTCCAGAAGTATATTTACGCGGAAGTTGTTTGGAATAAATCATGCACATTGGAAGAAAAGACAAGTTGTCTTTATTTACGACTGACTTTAATTTTTGTAGGTTAAACAGCAATTGTATCTACTAGTGCTATTTAGCTGTCTGTGGTATTGATGTTAGAATGTACACCTCGGTTTTAGAAACCTCATACACAGGTAAATATCTAAACCAAATAAATTAACATGTTTTAAGATGATTTCTTTCTAGTCTTTGATATTTTTTCTCATACATAAATAAAGTACTATTTTCCAATAACCCGGATATCGAGATACATCATAACAGCGGATACGCGCCAAAATTTATTGATACAAATGCTTCGAAGGTACGATAGGGATCATAGCACAAAGGAAAATGGAAAGGCTTGGGCATCTTTTGGCTTAAATACAAACAATGTATAATATAAGCTTTAACTACCTACATTCTTGATATTAGATGTTACCTTACTAAGAGAAATATTATATGCATTATATGTTTTAGGTACCGAGTTGATTAGTGGCAAAAAGTAACAATAAAAAAATATATAGAGATAATTAACATACATATCTTTACATCGAATCTTTACTAGCTTTGTACATATTACATTACATGGTCACTTATTTATTACTGTAAATCTTTAGTTAGATCATATCACACTATATTTTGGATTAATTTTATTATTTTTTTCATGTATAGATAACAGACGTTACTCGTGTTGTCCATCATCTCACATTTCTACCATAATATTTCAGTAAGTACCTACTGTTTCTTTGGACATCATGGATGGACAGAATGATTTGTGAACTGTCAGGGGTCACCACTGTGAAGGAAGGAAGGTGGAATTCCTCCATCTGGCCGGTCGTTAAGGCACCGTTGAATGATGCTTGGAAAGTTGCATATAATATGCTCTGTAGCGAAAAAATTTCAGATCGAGGTGTCAATACACTTACCTCATCATTATGCGTCCACCGTATTGCTGGTGGCGGTTCCGGCGAGTGCTGCACCACGCAGGTCAGGTTGATCGTGCTTTCGGTGTTTATGAACAGCTCTGGTCCTCCGAGGATGGTTGTGAGTGGCTCTGTGGATATTAGCTTGGTTAAAAGACATGTAAGTTCCTTAGCTTGCATGGAATGGTCGGTATTTGAAGTGTAATGCAATAAAAAAATATTTAAGTTCACGTCAGTTGAATAATTTCAATACTCATACTTAAAGTGGATTTTTATAAAGCATCAATTTTTAATACTTAAATTTATTAGCAATGTCCAATAAATAATGCTGATTTAAGTAATCAATCAATGGTGTTTGCAGAGTATAAATTGTACAATACAACAGAAAAGTTTGTAAGATAACACGTCTATATTTCTTCATACTGAGTACAATATTATATGATTAAACTTAAGAACAGTTTTACAGTAGTTTGAAGAGATAAGAAAAAAACATGCAAGAGTGAACAAAATTGCTCAAACATTATCTTTTATGGAACTGCCAGCTCGTTAATATTTGGAGTTTACTATAAATAAATAAATATTTCAGGACAATTTTCAAACACGGCACGATCTGAGTCCATAGTAAGCTTTCGCTTGTGTTATGGAAACCAGATGGCTGATTTTATACATATATAATTTTAAATAAATACTTATATAGATAATCAACACTCAGACACAGAGCAAACATCTATGTTCATCACACAAATATTTGCCCCGGGTGGGAATCGAACCCACGACCTCTGGCTTGGAAGGCAGGGTCACTACTAACGCCAACCGGTCAGTCAAGTAAGTCACTATAATATTATAGTTAATTTAATGTTTATAATTGCTGATATATTACTAACCCACAACAGAGAGGTACATCCGATGACCAATAGGGGGAGTGGTGCCCACTTGGCACTCGTAGATCCCAGAATCTCTTCTTTGTGGGAATCTTACCTGTGGAAATAATTTTTAATTAACCAAAAACTTAATTTTGTATATTTGATGTAAAAAATGAGCGTGTGTGCTGAGCCTACGCGTCAGAAGTGAAACTTCTTTATCAAGATTCAAAGATACCAAAATCATCGCCTTACTCAATGACGTGACGGTATTGCGATAAAGCGAAATTTTACTCCCAACGCACCTAAATAAGTTTCACTTCAATAATTTGTTTTGTAATAATTGTTATAAATGAGACCATATTCATCATATTTTATGTGAGATAGATATTTTATTATACACTAGCTGCTCCGCGCGGTTTCACCCCCGTGGCTCCACTCCTGTTGCCCGTAGGGTGATGAAATATAGCCTATAACCTTCCTCGATAAATGGGCTATCTAACACCGAAAGAATTTTTCAAATCGGATCAGTAGTTCCCGAGATTAGTGCGTTCAAACAAACAAACAAACAAACAAACAAATTCTATATATAGTAGTATAGTATAATATTAGTATAGATAATAGCGTCGTCCTTAAAAAATTTGGTATCAATCAAATGAATATTATTAGTTTAATTACTAAGTTTTCTAACAATAATGTTCATTTTACTGTTTCGTAAACTATTATGTAAGGGATAAGTGAAGTCCCGTGCCCCCAAGTGGGGTAAAGGGCAGATACATTATCCATACATCTGTTTCACTGATCGCCGATTTTCTTTAGGGACAAGTAGGTGATCAGCCTTCTGACCGAGACACTTTTTTTTTTCTTCGTCTCCACCGAGAATCGAACCCAGGACCCCTCGGTTCTACGCTCATGCGTCAACCACTGTACCAAGGAGGCGGTCATGTAAGGGATATAAGTGGATTGATATAATTTATTGAGTTTGGATCAATTTAATATTCTATTTTTGAATAAGGCATCCGATTTTTATTCATGAACCAATCTGTCTCCAGGGTATTGTCAACTGAATTATTAAAATGAAAGTACATTATCATCTAAATTAAAGATAAAAACGTTTCCACGTGAGTTATTTTATGACATAATTCGGTTTATAAATTATTCAATATTTTATTTAATTATTCAATATTTGGGTTCAGAAAAATTGTGAGTGTAATGTCTACAACTATAATAGCGTATACAATAATTTTGCAACAGTGCGCAGAGTAATAAATAGTATCTAGTATTTATCTAGTTTCTGGTCGATTTTTAGATACAGAAACTTAATTCTGAATCGGTGGTAGGTTTATGACTATTATTGGCAATTTGTAGATTTAATTTTTGTATAAAAGACAAGTACCTACCCTAAACTTAAAAAGGAAAACCAATTATAATTATTATCCAACTTCCTTCAATTAATGAAATGATGAAATTTAAAAACTGATTGTATTAATATTAAATACGCATATTTAGATTATTAACAATTATTCCATTATAATCCATTTCTGTACAATGTAATTTTAGATAATTTTGGATGGATGTAATTTTTTTTCTTTCCTCATTTACAAAAAAAAATTGGTTATGTGTAAAGTCGGTTTACTGACGATAGTTGAACGTGACAACGTCCGTTTCTGCTTCTTTGTCGCTCGTTCCGCGCTCTCGCTTGTACATCAAGCCTTACATGGAACGCCTCAGAGCGAGGTAACGCCGCATGAGTCATGTTTTTTCGTGCGTGCAGCCGCTCTATCGAATTATAAGACGTTGTCACGTCAATAAAACCATAGCTTGTGTACTCACTTTCAGTATCCAGTCCTCGGTGTGAGGGTTGTGAACACTGATGAACCTCTGGTCGGAGGTGTACGTCATCCGCCCAGATGTTAGGAGGTGGATGTCACGGTGCCTTATCCATGATACCTAGAAGAATAATTTTTGTTTATAATTTTGTAATTTTGTGTAATAATATTCATGCCCGTGTCTGTTCTTTGACATGACGTGATAGAAAACTTTTACTTTTATTGGTAGGAACAGTTGTGGATGTAATTTTATAATTAGTATTTATATAAATGTAGGACCTCGGAAAATACGCGGGCAGACTGAAAATCAGCGCTGTTCGGGTGTTAGCCCACAGCATGGCTGAGTCTGTTCCGATTGCCTAATATATTGTGTTTACTTTTAAGTTAAGATAGTCTAAGTTTTTTGTTGGCAATAAAGCTTTTTTTCTTTCTTTCTTTCTTTCTTTCACTTCTGATGCAACTCAAGTTCTCAAACTCATCACAATAAAATTTAAAAAAGTCGATAAAATTAAAAGTGAATTGTTATAATATTATGCTCTTTTTTACTTTGAGTCATAAAATATAATATTTTCAAAATCAACACCACTTTTTACTACATATTGGTAAAAAATTAAAGATTCGATTACAATGTTCGAGTACAACTTAAAGCTTAATCTTCTATCCTGAAAGTATGACAAAAACAGTACTATTCATATTTTTATTTCATTATTTTGTTTTTAGACCGGGAGATACTGACACAAAATTTCGAGTCATTTGTAACAGGATGGCGGTTCTACAGGGGTCTTAGTACGCAATGATAAAAAGAAAAATGATGATGTGATCGCTGGTATCGGTGGTTTAGTCGCGTGGGCGTTAGCCGAACTCGTCGGAAAAATAGCGAAAGTCAAACGATTTGTAACACAAAAATTGTAGTATTTACCGATAGCCCATAAAAAAGAAGTAGGCGGTAGTGTCAT